>JADRCH010000243.1:7833706-7875100 GCA_019843965.1 Rhynchomys soricoides
TTATTATTATTATTATTATTATTATTATTATTATTATTATTATTATTCACTCCAGATTTTATAACCCTCCATCCACCCTCCAACTGTTCCATATCGCATATCTCCTCCCCACCACCCTGTCTCCATGAGAATGACCCCCCCCCCAATTTCTCCCCCATGTGACTTCTAAACTTCCTGGAGCCTCCAGTCTCTTGAGGGTTAAATGCATCTTCTCTGATTGAACAAAGACCCAGCAATCCTCTGCTATATATGTGTTGGGGGCTTTAAATCAGCTGGTGTTTGCTGCCTATTTGGTGGTCCTATTTGAATCTGGGGGATCCAGATTAATTGAGATTGCTGGACAGCCTACAAGGTCACCCTCTTCCTCTTTCAGCCTTTCCCTAATTCAAACACAAGGGTCAGCAGCTTCTGTCCATTGGTTGGGTTTAACTATGTGCATCTGACTCTTTCAACTGCTTGTTGGGTCTTTTGAAGGCAGTCATGATAGTTCCCTTTTTGTGAGCACTCCGTAGTGAGACTTTTCTCTCATCCAATACTAGATCAGGGGTCAGCAGCTTCCATTCACTGATTGGATGCAAATATCTGCATCTCACTCTTTAAGCTGCTTGTTGGGTCTTCCGAAGGGCAGTCATGGTAGGTCCCTTTTTGTGAGCACTCCATAGCCTCAGTAATAGTGTCAGGCCTTGGGACATCCTCTTGAGCTGGATTTCTCTTTGGGCCTGTTGCAGGACCATCTTTTCCTCAGGCTCCTCTCCATTTCCATTCCTGTAGTTCTTTCAGATATGAACAATTATGTGTCAGAGTTTTGACCATAGGAAGGCAACTCCCTCCCTCATTTGATGCCCTGTTTTTCTGATGGAGGTAGACTCTATAAGTTCCCTCTCCCTGATGTTCTGCATTTCATCTATGGTCCTTCCCTGTGTGTCCTGAGAGTCTCTTACCTCCTATGTCTCTGGTACATTCTGGAGGGTCCCTCCAACCTCCTGAGGTTACCTGTTTCTATTCTTTCTGTTGGCCCCCAGGGCTTCAGTTCTTTTCCCCCACCCAGTACCAGATTCCCTCTCTCCACCTACCCCTCCACTTTTCCTCTCATGTCCCTCCCTCTCTCCCCCCTGTGATTGCTTTCTTCTCTCTCCCAAATGGGACTGAGGTGTTCTCACTTGGGCCCTTCTGCTTCTTGACCTTTTGAGTTCTGTTGACTGTATCTTGGGTATTCTGTACTTTTTTTTTTTCTGGCTTATATCCACTTATTAGTGAGTACAAATCATGCATGTCTTTTTTGGATCTGAATTATCTCACATCTCACTTAGTATGATATTTATACAAATTGGGAAAAAGTTTTCACTAATCAGACATCTAATTGAGGGTTAATATCCAAAAATATATAAAGATCTCTAGAAGCTAAACTCCAAGAAAACCAAACAACCCAATCAAAAAATAGGATATAGAACTAAACCAAGAATTCATAACAGGGGAATTTCGAATGGCAGAGAAGCAACTAAAGAATTGTTCAAAATCCTTAGTGATCAGAGAAATGCAAATCAAAACATTCCCTGAGATTCTACCTAATACCAATCAGAATGACTAAGATCAAAACCTCAGGTGACAATACATGTTGGCGAGGATGTGGAGAAAGAGGAACACTCCTCCATTGCTAATTTGATTACAAACTGGTACAACAACTTTGGAAATCAATCTGGAAGTTCATCAGAAAATTGGAAATAGATCTACCTGAAGATCCAGCTATACCACTCTTTGGAATATACCCAAAAGATGCCCCACCATGCCACAGGGGCACATGTCCCACTATGTTCATAGCGGCCTTGTTTGTGATACCCAGAAGCTTTAAATAACCCAAATGCTCCATGACAAAAGAATGGATACAGAAAATGTACTTCATTTACACAATGGAATACCACTCAGCTATTAAGAACAAAGACACCCTGAATTTTGCAGGCAAATGTGTGGAACTAGAAAATATCATCCTGAGTGAGGTAACACACATCTGTTTTCTTGGTTACTCTTATTTGCCAGTCTCCTGTCTCCCATCTCTCCACCTCCACTTCTACTTCTACCTTTCAATTCCAGTTATTTCTCTTGCTTTCAGATGCTCTATGGCTCCTTCATACCTCTTTGCACATTAGCACTTCAAACACTTCCCTTTAGCTTCCTGATCTTTATGGATATATCAAGCTATATACTCAAAATGATAATTTTCAATCTAAAATCAAAACAAGAGAGAGAGAATGATAGGCATTTGTCTAATCTTGATGTTTCCATTCAGTATATTTTCCCTTTCTTGGTTTTTGTGTACATTGCCACCTCAGTAATCAGGTATAGATTCATTTGTTTAAGTGTGACAGAGCTGAATCATATTGTATTTCTATTCTATGAGAAACTTCCAAACTTATTTTCCTTGTTGTCAAACAAGCTAGTTTCTAGCAACTTTGACCGCACTGCAAAACCCTAATCAAATTTATCTTTACAAAATGTACTTAAGAGAAACAGTTTATCTTTCAAAGATGAAGTAAAATATTTAAAACATCACTAGTTAGCGGAAAAATTAATTTGTTATTTGAAAACTTTTTTTTTTTTTTTACAAAAGTGCTGGTATAATTTCTTCAGGGCAAAAATAAGGGTAGTCTCAGCTACACAGCCTGTTTGATATGAGCATTTGTTATAGTAGACGAGATCTTTAAAGAACAAAGAGCGTAGTTAACAAGTTTAACTCAATAAATGTTTGCCCTTCTTTCTTTTCTACAATTACAATGGATATATGACTGGTTAAATAATAATTTAAAGATGATTTTGCTGAACATTTCTCTATCTCTCTATCTCTTTCTGTATTTCTATCAATAGATAGATGATATCTATGATAGATATTATGAAGAAAATAGATATATGAAGAAAAAGAGTTAAATGAAAAGAGAATGAGGTCACAAAGCACTACCTTTTTTCTTAGCATAGTCATTAAAGTGCTTGCTTAGCAAGAAGGAATTTGATTCCAAGAGCCCAAGTTTCAAAAAGAAAATGGAACTAGAGTAGCATGTCCTTGTGATCTTGGCAATGGTTAGAATGGTTAGGCAAAGACTTGCATGTGCCTGGGACTTGCTGAACATCTTACATAGCTAGTTATAGGATAGTGAGAGAACTTATATCTAAAACAAGTGAAAGAGAGAGAGAGAGAGAGAGAATAAAACAAAAAATCAAGGATCATATCATGAAGGGTATTAAAAAATCAAAGGTGTAAATATGGTAATATTTATTCTGAAGAATATGAGGACTATGATAAAAAATGCAATCAAAAAATGAAATCAAAGAGAAGGCAAATGGACAAGAGAACAAAGCCTATTATGTTTTATGCAAGATATCCATTTTAAAGTTAAAGAAAATGATGCAAATGGAGGTATGACCACCTTTAAAAGAACTGTGTTTAGTATTTCCAGTGAAATAACTTTCAAAGGAAAATTAATAGCAAACCCCAACCAAGAGATTATCATAAAAAGGGGTACATCACCATTAATATATTTAAATTGCTAGTAAAATAATCCATTGTATGCTATAATAAATGTACGTATAATTATAAAATATGTGAAGAAAACTCCATCAAAGAAAATATTCAAGAAAGATTGAAAATTAATAGTTACATCATTCAATAAATATATATATAGGCATGTTTGTGTCCATCAAAATTATTCAAACCCAGAGTTTTACAGACACTATAAAGAATGCAAACTCATTAAAACTGTGCTTAAAATCTTGGAAAGTATAAAAGTACAAATTTTAACACAAGAAAACTAAAAAAACATAGAATATTTTCTTTTAAGTAACCATGGTCTGGGCCCTCCCTTGTTGATCACTAACTGAGAAAATGCCTTACAGCTGGATCTCATGGAGTCTTTTTCTTAGCTGAGTCTCTTCTCTGATGACTCCAACTTGTTGCAAGTTGACACAAAAATCTACCCAGTATATTAAGGAACAAAACACCTAACAGACACAAAAAAATGATATTATTAGTCAAATCTAAACTCAGCCTAATTACAGATGCCTAAACATACGGTATAAAAATACAGTCAATAATAACTAAGGCAATAAGTCTCTATAGGGGTCTAGAACCCCTTATACAGCAGTCAGTGAATACTCTAACATTCCCGAAGCCCAAGAAAAAGACCTAAAGAAAGCTTAACAAACATCCTTAGGTAGGAAATAAATCCACCTCAGATGCTTGTTTTATTTTTCCTGTGTAAGAAAGGCAAATGAATTAATAGGACATGAATATTATATTCACTGATTATGAAGTTATATCAGATGTTGTATTTAATAGAGGAAGTATAGATATATGCTCTTATATATACAGGAGTTTTATTTCACATGCAAATGCATTGGTTTTTTTCTCAAAGTGTTATTAAATTCTCTGGGTATATAAATGAAGTCACTGTTCTAGATTTTGGTAAACCAATTGAAATTCTTTGTGCAAATGATATAATTACTGTCACTGAAACACAGGAACTATAAGCAACTTACAGCTCTACTTGAGTCATTGAATATCTATAATAATTAAAAGTGTAAGGAGAGAGAAAATCCTAGAAGCTTTCCTCTTTCTTTTTTCTTTTCTTCCTCCTATTCTACTTCATTTTCAGTCTCACAAGTAGAAAAGTTACTTTCACTCTAAAGAAAAGATCATGCTGTACATTTGGTTTTCAGTGCTAATTCTCAATACCAATTAGCACATTTTATGACTCTATTTGGATGCTATTCAAGTTTATATCTCTGTTACTACCCTTCATAATTACTTTATTTAAAGAGCCTTGCTCAGCCCTTGCTGCTTGGAGGTGGTCTGTTATCAACTGCTGGAATTGCTACATATATTAAGCAGATGTCTCTGCTACAGAGTTTTAATTGGTTGCAGAGTATTTGTAATTTTCCTCATATTTCCAAGAATCACAGTCATCCGTTGCCAGACCTCCAGGTCACCACTCAAATCACACAAAAAACACTCCAGGGAAGGTGCTATCCAAGGCCATACATATGTCCTAGTACTTTCTCAGTTTAACAAGTTAGTAATGGAAGTGAAAATAAACAAACAGCAAACGACAGGAAGAGAGATAGAAATGAGGAAGAAAGAATAAAAAAGTAAAGAAAAAAAGAAAGAGAAAGAAATAGAATAATTTTATTCTCACTTTGTGAAATTTAACAATCTTTCCATTTGTTAAGACTCGATCCTGTGTTCACTCAGTTATCTCAGTGGAAAAATA
Organism: Rhynchomys soricoides; assembly: GCA_019843965.1. Lineage (NCBI taxonomy): Eukaryota > Metazoa > Chordata > Mammalia > Rodentia > Muridae > Rhynchomys > Rhynchomys soricoides. The sequence continues at coordinate 7,838,962 of JADRCH010000243.1, forward strand.
TGTTAGTCTCCCCATCTTCAGAGGTTGTCACCACTGGTCTATAAAGTTGAGGGGAGCAGCATTGGAGAGCAGGGTTCAGAAGGCCATGAGTAAAACAGAATGACTTCTGGTAACGCCTTCAATGAAGTAGCTGAACATTTTTTTTTTTTTTTTTTTTAGGGTGAACAAGGGTTAAATAGTCCTTGGGGAGTGAGTGGAGATTTTTTGGGTGGGTGTACATTATCGTCTGTAATTGAAGTTCCTCATTTACAGGAAGAGAAAGTTCAACAACCTGCCAGACAGGTTTTTAGCAGAAAAGAGGAAGTTGAACCAGTAATTTGACCAAAGACAAAGAGTTCCTGTGCAAAAGCATGCAGGCTACAGCAGTGGGAGGGAGGGATAATTACTCCTGCTAGTCTCATAATGAGATTTGTGGGGTTTGGGGCTCATCTCAATCTCAGTCTTGCTCCAGTTCAGCTCTGCTGGTGGCACATGTGCACAAGAATATTGATAAAATATGTTAGAGTACCTCGGTGACAGAAGTGTAACATTTTCACTATAAAAGAGCCCAGAAAAAAATGAAACACATTTATGATCTACATGAAAGAGAGATCAGCAAGAGTTTCGGATGTTTATCATGTGTGAAATTAAGGATTCCACAATGGCTTCGTAAGTCTACATTCTCCTGATCTTAAGAAAAGGGGCTTTGTGAGAGCAGTTCTGGCTTACACTTCTGCCCTTTTTCTTGATAAACATGGGTGTGTGTAGAGTCCATCAACATTTTCAAGCAAAAATTCATCACATAGAAAGCGCATACAAGTGCTAGTTGTTTGGAATAAAGGGTCATAAATCCACATAAGGTCTTAGCTTATTGGACCTTGCATTCTCCTCTGAGGAGAGGTACTCACATCCATTTATTAGTCAGTCTGTTAACCAATTGGAAATAATTTTGGTAAGGATTAGCCAAAAGATGATAAACAACGTCAACAGAGTGAACAGTGTAATCCACTATGCAATATAAGCAAATGCTTTGGAAGAAGTTAGTGAATGGATTTTCATTTGTAGTCTGAAAAATCTCAAATCAGTACCATCAAGATGTGGTACATACTTAATGAGAAATGATCTAAAAGGTATAACATAGTTTCTGACAAAATCAAAAGATATTATGTCACTATTTTCTGAGCATAAATGTTGATATTAAAGTTTAATAGTACCTACACAGTCAAAACTTCTTAGTAATCTCTTGTGATGCTGATCTTTCTTTCATTTGACTGGATACTACCCAGTTAGGATTTCTTAATATTTTCCATTTTATTTACTGCATTTAGTGTTTTGTTTATTGTGTGTCATGTGAAATTTGTTTTGTTTCAATTTATCTGATGTTCCATATAATTCTATTTATTGATAAGATAGGTTCTTTTGATATGGTAGGGGAATTTTCTTCAATACTTTTGCTGGAAATATTTTCTGTGTCTTTGACTTGTTTTTCTTTACTTTCTTCTATTCCTATTATTGATAAATTTGATGTTTTCACAGTATCAAAGATTTTCTGTATGTTATGGGCCTGGATTTTTTCCACATTTAACATTTTCTTTGACTGTTATCCACCCTGGATTCATTGCACAAGATTATCTTTTCTTCATCTTTTATTCTATTGGCGAGGCTTTCCTTTCCAGTTTCTGTTCAAATTTATAATTTTTTTAATTTCTAGTTTTAACTGAGTTTGGGTTTTCTTTAGTAATTCTATTTCTACTTTCATGTGTTAAAATTTCTTTATTTCTTTCCATGGTTTTTGTTTTTTATAGATTTCATCAATTTATTTATTCATAACCCACTAACGTTCTTAGTGTTATTCAAAATAGCTATTTAAAGTCCTTGTACTCTGATTCTGCAGTATTGCATTTCTCAGGGTCAACTCTAGTAGGGATTACTGGTTTCTAGTAGAGGCAGGTTGTCCTACTCATTATTAATTGCATTTTAATCCTCTGTAGTAATAATACGACTGACTTGCTGTTAAAACAAGATCTGTTTCATCCCATGGTAACAAGACGCCTGCCTGTTCTTTCTGGTCCCTCTGCAGCTTCTTCTTTGTCTCTATTTCTGCATTCTGCTTATTGCTCTCTTAATTTCTCCTTCTTCCTGTCTTGCTTTCCTCTCCTGCTCTGATATAATAGTGGTCATTCTCTTAATGCAATGTAATCATTCCTAGTCTTTTTACCTATTATGGGGAAAATAGATCATATATTTTTTTTTAACAAAAGTTCACTAAAGTTCAAACATAAATTCAAATTGAATAAGTATTTCACAGCAGAGAATGTTGACATATGTATCCATTAAGACTAGAGATTCATTATCTGTCACTAGCTCTACAGATTCATGGAAAGATAAAGTCCATAACTAAGTTATCATTGAAGTTTTGTATGGATAAACTCAGTCAATATTTTATCTTCTGTCTTAGTACCTACAATAAGTCATCAGTCCCCTCTTTATGATCCTTCTTTAATTGTTTTACATCCTCTTAGAACTGTAAATTCTCACTTTCTATCTCAGAAGGAATTAATTTATAACACTTGAAGACTAGTACAATGAAAAAATTAAAACAAACAAATGAATAACAATTACTATGTCCAGGACATTGTGTCCTCCAGAGGTTGAGGTACAATCATGAAATTCATAGTTTCTTCCCATGAAAATACATTTTTTGCACGTCTTCATTCCCACTGATGTATCTTAATATGAATGGATAAAAACATTACTTATTTGATAACATGAAGATATATTGTGTTCTTAATTTTTAATTTTAATTCTTAATTTTTTAAAATTAAAGGTTCCACGTAACACCTGACTGAAACAGATGCAGATACCCACAGTCAACCATTCAACAGTAGTAGAAGACTCTTACTGAAGAATTGAGGGAAGAATTGAGGGTCTTGAAGGGGCTAAAAACTCCACATAAAAACCAACAGAGTCAACTAACCTGGACCCTTGGGAGCTTTCAGATTCTGAGCCACCAATCAAAGAGCATACGTGGGCTGAATCAAGATATGTTACTAAATATTTACATTCTGGTAATATTCAAAGTGTCAATTACTGCATGTCATATATTTAACTCATTAAAATGTACAAATATAAGTTAAAAATCACAACTTAACATATCTTAATGTGAGCCAGGCAGTGGTGGTGCACACCTTTAATCCCAGCACTTGGAAGGCAGAGACAGGTGGATTTCTGAGTTCGAGGCCAGCCTGGTCTACAGAGTGAGTTCCAAGACAGCCAGGGCTATACAGAGAAACCCTGTCTTGGAAAAAACAAAAACAAAAACAAGAAAACAAAACAAACAAAAAAAACATATCTTAATGCTTATCTATACCCATGAAAGTTTAGCCTCCAGGATGTTAATTTAAAAAGATAAACAAACTTTTGGATTCTTTATAGGTTTTAACAATAATCATTATACTCATCAAATCAACTATTTACATACAACAATTCTACTACTAATGAAACACCATCAGCATTTATATAACTTCCATTTACTTTCATTACTTTCCTTTGATAATTGTGCATATGTGAAGGTAGCATGGTATATTCATAAAATTATTCATAATCATCAAAATAAAGTGACAATTCTATCTTATCAAAAGTAATAATTATAAATGTTGCTCATGCAAATTAGAATAAATCAGCTTGAAGAAATAAAACTCTGATAGAGAGAATTTTTTTCATAAAAGTCTTTAGTTTTAGATGCTACAAAGTTGATGAATCTTTTACATAGATGCAAATGAAATGTTCTCTCCCTTCTTTAATGAGTATGCCTAAATCTATACAAAGAGGAATAGCACATTATGGCCCTGAGGATAATTCTCTCAGAATTATGTTGGATATTCCTACTTTGAAATTATTTTCAGAGAAAAAAGAAGAATATTTTAATGTGCTCCACTATGGTATTGTTTATCTTTCTTATGTGTCTTTTATTTTTAGAAACTAAGATTATACAATAACATTAAAATATTGTCATAAAAGAAAGTTTTATATCAAAATAATAGCATTAAATGAAAGATATGGCCATAAAAGCATGGTGACAATTATGCTTTGACTGGTTGATGAAATTATTTTTTAGATCTATAAGAAATTAGAGCAATACTGAAAATACACTTATAAATAAGAATGGGTACTATAATTTAGTATAAGACATGATTGCCTATTTGCCAATGTTGTAGTACCTTGCTCTCCTGAGGTGAGAGCAATGATTTTTGCATAGAATGGGTTAAGTTATCCTAGGCAACTTGCTTAGCTGCTTTGAAGCATGAGATACTCTTAAAGGTTTACGCCTATACTAGAAAAAGAGAACTAGAATTCTTATTGTATATAAAGCACTTGGCAGAAAAAAAAAACCATGCAGTCTTCTTAAATACATATAATAATTCTTTTCCTGATTTATAAATGAGTCATATAAATTTGATATGGTAATAGACTTAATAGTCTCTTAATAGTTAAAGACCTCTTAATAGTTAGATGATAAAATAGTGATTATTTTTCAGCTAGCTTTGAGATTCACTACTCCATGAATATGGGCTTTAAATACTATGTAATTTTGCTTCAACCACATTTGAGTGATTTAATTAGTTTCTGTTGGTGAATTTCTCATGTCAAATAAAGTCAAAACTGCAATAATTTCTACATAATTGATGTATAGTTCCCAAGATAGAAGTGACCTTTCTGCGGTGTCAGGCTGTCTGCTTTTATTTGGAGGCCTTTTATTGTATTTCAAAGAAAGATTCCAATTTAGGTGTAAACCTTGTCCGAGAAGTTTATCTGAATAACTGAGTAATTACTAGTTGAGAAAAAGTCAACAATCTAGAACTGAAATCTGGAGAGAATATCTAGCTACAAACTACATTAGATTCATGTGCCAAAGCTGAAATAAAATATATTTCCTCGAATAATGATCTACCTAAACTTTGTAAAGAAATCAGAAAAGTGCTAATTAAAGGGAAGAATCAACATTGAAGGTATGGTCCATATGCTAGAAGGAGAGCAGCAGTTCCTTCAGTATTTCTTCTGACATGCACATATATCCAGTTGTGCATGCATAACATACACAATACAAACAAATAAGGAAATGTCATTAAGTTTGTTTTAATTACCCATTATTTTGATGTTTCAACCTGATTTAAGCTTCGATGGATTTTAAGTTTTATATAAATTTAATTACTCAGCAAGGGTTTTTATGTTTGTATTGCATTACTCAAGGAAAGTTTTATGATAGAGATTCATGTAGGTGTAAGTCAATTCATGTTCATTATATGCTTAAAATATTCCATTTTCTAACTATATGATACTTAGTCTTCAATTCTGTTGATGGAGATTTTGGATTCATATTAAATTGCTGCATTATTTGATGGTGTCATAAAATATTGGTAGATTCTATGGGAGATATTCATGTACTTCTGTTGTTTTAGTAGGAGTTCTAACAAATTTATTAAGTATTTATTAAGTATTATTAAGAGAAGCTATTAAGACATAGCCTCTCTAGGTCTGTGAATTGTAACAGGATTATCTTTTACTTAACAGCTAATATCCACTTATAAGTGAGCATATACCGTGTTTGTCTTTAGAATCTAGGTTGTTCAAATTCAGGATATTAATTTTTATAGTTATAGCCATTTGCCAGCAAATTTTGTGGTGTCTTTTTAACAGCTGAGTAATAATCCATTGTATAAATGTACCATATTTTTGGTTGAGTAACATATAGATTCTTTCCGGTTGCCAGTTATTATGAATAAAGCTGTTATGAACATAATTGTGCAAGGGTCCTTGTGGTAGGATAGAGCAACCTTTGCATATCTGTCCAGAAGTGCTGCAGGTAAAGCTTGAGGTAGATCAATTCTCAATTTTCTGAGGAACTACTGTATTGATTTCCATACTAGCTATACTAGTTTACACTACCACCTACAATGCAGAAGTGTTTCCATTGCTCCACAACCTCACAAGCATGAGCTGTCACTTCTGTTTTTGATCATATCCATTCGGACAGGTAGAAGATGGAATCTTAGAGTCAGTTTGATTTACATTTCTCTCATGGCTTAAGATGTTGAATATTTCTTTAAGTGTTCCTCAGTCATTTGGTATTGATACATTGAGTTTTCTGTTTGAATTTGTACCCAATATTTTCCAACATAACATTTTATTGATTATTGAGGAATTTCTCATTATACACTCCTATCACACTCACTTCCAAGTCCTCCCAGGTCCAAAACCCCAACCTTTATGACATTTCCCCTTAAGAAAAATCAAAAGTGAAAGAAGAAAGATGAGAACATACAAAGAACAATCATAACAAAATATACAAGTTCAATTTGTGTTGCTATTATACTCACTTGAACATTATCAATCTCCCAGTGGCCAGCTCCTTAAAACAAAACAAAACAAAAAGCAAACAAACAAAAAACCCCAACAAAACAAAAAAACAGAGTCCTTCTGCAAGTGTACCACCTTTAGAAGCAATATGTGCAGAGGTAACTGTGGAATATAACTTATGGGACTGGCCAACTTGTGGTCTTGTCCAACTTGTTGTCCATGCCTGACACTGCCTTGATTGCCAGGAAGCAGAGACTGGATTCTCTGTTTACTCATAAATGGGAGCCTAACCCAACCATCATTAGAGAGACTTCATACAACAGCTGGTAAGATCATGTACTAAGACCCATGCAAAACATTAGACAGTGCTTGGGGAATCCTGCTGAGAGGAGGAGGGATTGTTCAATCCAGACAAGTCTGGGACCCAATGAGAACACTACCAACAGAATCAACTAAGCAGGGCTCATAGGGGCTCACAGAGACTGAAACAACAAGCAGGAGCCTTCATGTGTCTGCTCTATGCCTTCTGCACTTTTCTCATGGTTGGGTTGTGTAGTTTGATGTTTTTGTAGGACTCCTAACAGTGGGAGTGGGACATGTCTCTGACTCTTTTTCTTATCTTGGGAACCTTTTCTACTTATTGGATTGTCTCACTGAGCCTCAGTATGCAAATGAGTTCTTATTCTTATTCTAATCTGTTATGATATGTTCATTTGATATTTCTTGGATGCCTACTGTTTTTTGAAGGGGAATGGAAAAGGAGCAGATCCATGCAAGAGGAGAGGTGATGAAGGAGGGACAGGGAGGGATACAAAGAGTGCTGTTGCAATGTAATGTATAAGATAAAAATTAAAAAAATACAAATAATTTACAAAATTAAAATTATGCTTATCGAAATATGTAGAACTAATTTTTTATTAATTTTACTTGCATGTGTAAATAATGGTCTGACTCTAAATTTTCATCTTTCAGTTGCAAGATAAGAGTTCTTTGAAGGAACTTGGTAAGACCATCTTTTTCCTTACTTGCTTGCCATCTTCAAGCAAAACATACTGAAAATACATCTTGAAATGAGGAGGACATAGCCAGAACAGACTGCACTTTGTCATCATCTGTCCATCAGCAAAAACCATTCAGCCCAGGAAGAAAAATAATTTCTTAGGTACAAGAGGTAGTTTAGAGTGCTGCCTGGTTCCCTCAGCTTGGAAGCAGGCTTTGCAAAGATCATACCTTCCTCTCCTTTTTCTCTTGAAACTTACAGGATTTGACACTCCAAAGAGAATTAGCTCCTCATGGTTCTCTGTAAATAACTAACTTTTTTTTTTTTTGCTTATACCCAAATAGCACAAGTAATAGATATATGGTAGATTTAGCAGCTGGTTCTGTTGTGAGAATGGAATTTCTAGAAATTCTCATAACTCTGGATGCTGAGTGCATACAATGCTTCCTTTCAGACTATTAAACAGCATTGTGAATCAAATGGACCTAGCAAATATCTACAGAACATTTCACCCAAACACAAAAGAATATACCTTCATCTCAGTACTTCATGGTACTTTCTTCAAAACTGATCATATGGTTGGACAAAGAAAACCTCCCAACAGAAGCAAGAAAGCTGACGTAGATCCCTATACCTTATCAGACAACCATGGATTAAAGCTTGATATCAACAACAGAAAGAACAGAATGCCTATATACTCATAGAAACTGAACAACTTTCTACTCAATAACTGTGTCAGGGAGGAAATAAAGGGAAGAAGGAGGAGGAGGAAGAAGAGGAGAAGAAAGAGGAGGAGGAGGAGGAGGAGGAGGAGGAGGAGGAGGAGGAGAAGGAGGAGGAGGAGGAGGAGGAGGAGAAGGAGGAGAAGGAGGAGGAGGAGGAGTCTGAAATTCAACAAAAATAAAGGCACAACACATACCCAAAAGTTCTAGAACAAAAAAAAAAAAACAAAACAAAAAAAACCCAAATACACCCAAGAGTAGTAGATGGCAGGAAATAAACCCAGGGCTGCAGGCAATAAATTAGGAACAAAGAGAACAAGATAAAGAATCAATGAACCCAAGAGCTGGGTCTTTGAGAAAATCAACAAGATAAACAAATCTGGAACCATTTTAGGAATTCTAAGGTTCTTAAAGTGGTTGAGAGTCCTTTGAGAAAAGTAACTGGTATATTATGGTCCTCCCCAGGGCTCATAGCATTGAATGCTCTTGTATCAAACACCAATAATTAATCTGGACCCTGATATCTCTCAGACACTGGACCACCAGGCAGTCAGCATAAAACAGCTGATATGAGGCCCCCAACACATATATAACAGAGGACTACCAGGTCTATCTTCAGTCAGATATGATACACCTAACCCCCAGAGACTGGAAGCCCCAGAGAATTTAGAGGTCAGGTGGAGGGGGGGGAGGGTTGCGTTGGGAACATCCACATGGAGACAAGGGTTTGAGGAGGAGGTATGAGAACAGTTGGAACAGTTGGAGGGTGGACAGGGGGGGGTGGATTAAAATCTGCAGTGTAAATAAATAAATAAATATAAGACCAGGTCAGAGCTTTTTTATTTAGTTACAATCACATCCCACTGAGTGCGATTTTGCAAGCAGAAATCAACCAAGTAGAAACAAAGAGAAATATACAAAGAATAAACAAAACCAGGAGCTGTTTCTTTGAGAAAATTAACAAGTTAGATAAACCCTTAGCCAGACTAACCAGAGGCCACAAAGACAGTATCCAAATTAACAAAATCAGAAATGAAAATGGAGATGTAACAACAGGAACTAAAGAAATTGGAAAAAAAAAAAAGTTATCAGATACTACTACTAAAGCCTATACTCAACAAAACTGATAAAACAGATAATTTTCTAGACAGATACCAAGTATCAAAGTTAAATCAGGATCAGATAAACCATATAAACACTCTCACAACCCCTAAGGAAATAGAAGCAGTCATTAAAAGTCTCCCAACCGAAAAATCCCCAGGACCAGATGGGTTCAGTGCAGAATTCTATCAGACCTTCAAAGAAGACTGAATACCAATACTTCTCAAAGTATTTCTGAGCGAGGTAACACCGTCACAAAAGAATGAACATGGTATGTACTCACTGTTAAGTGGTTATCAGCCCAAAAGTTCAAAATACCCGAGTCAATTCACAGCAACAGTAGAGCGGAGTGTGAGGTCCCAGATGGAGGACTTGGAGAAGAGACTGAAGGACCTGAGGGAGTTTGCATCCCCAGGGAGGCAGCAACAGTGGCAACTGGCCTGACCCCCGATACTCCTGGAGTCTGATTCACCAACCAAAGAGTACTCATGGAGCGAACCATGGTGCTGGCCACATATGCAGCAGAGGAGGGTCTTGTTAGCCATCAGGGGGAGGAGTGGCCCTTGGGCCTGAGAGTGTTAGATCTCCCAGTAGAGGAGAATGCCAAGGAGGGAATACGAGAGTGGCTGGGTGGGTGGGTGGGAGAATGCCCCCATATTGGCAGGGGGAGGGGGAGGAAATGGGGAGTTTCCAAAGGAGAGATCTGGAAAGGGGGAAACATTTGAAATGTAAATAAAATAAGAAAAATAAAAAAATTAAATTAAAAAAAAGAACAAAGTATTTCATAAAATAGAAACAGAAGGAATACTATCTAACACGTTCTATGATGCCACAGTTACACTAATATCTAAACCATACAAAGACACCCCCCTCAAAAAAAGAGAACTTCAGGCCAATTTCCCTCATGGAATTGATGCAAAAATGCTTAATAAATTTCTTGCAAACCTAATCCAAGAACACATCAGAATGATCATTCACTGTAATCACGTAGGCTTCATCCCAGGGAAGCAGGGATGGTTCAAGATATGGAAATCCACCAACATAATCTACTATATAAACAAACTGAAAGGAACAAAACAAAACAAAAAAAAAACAAAAACAAAAACAAAACAAAACACAGGATCATCTCTTTAGATGCTGAAAAAGTCTTTGAAATAATACAACATGCCTTCTTGGTAAGGGTATTAGAGAGAAAAGGAATTCAAGGTCCATACCTAAATATAATAAAAGCAATGCACAGCAAACCAATAGCTAACATCAAACTAAATAGAGAGAAACTTGAAGCAATCCAAATACTGTAGTGGAGGGCAGATATTACTCAGTAAAATGCAACATATTTTAGTGGAATTTAAATTACATGCTACTGTAACACAGTTGTGACAATAAATAATGTCCAGTCAAAGAAGCGAAGGAGCTGGGCAGTGGTGGCGCACGCCTTTAATCCCAGCACTTGGGAGGCAGAGGCAGGTGGATTTCTGAGTTCTAGGCCAGCCTGGTCTACAGAGTGAGTTCAAGGATAGCAAAGGCTACACAGAAAAACCCTGTCTTGAAAAAACAAAAAACAAAAAACAAGCAAATAAAAAAAAAGACACACACACACACACAAAACAAAGGAGCGCAGGTAGTAGAAGCATTGTATAAGGTGAAGTATATCTATATTAGCTATATTTATGAATGTGTTTATTAAATACACATACACACGTGTGTACGCACACACACACACACACACACATATATATATAATGCCAATTATTTTTACAGTAATAGCTACAAACAGCTTGAACAGATAGCTATATTGAAGGATACAGGCACTTGTGTTTGTATATTATGCAATTTATCTTTACAGTATTGTTCTTTATGACTCTCCTGTTTTCAAGAGACGTACCCTCTTCATATTAAATGAAAAAGCCATAGTGTTTATGTTGGTAATTTCTGTTTCATTCAGTTAACCCGTGATCAGTTATGGTTGGAGGATGTGAAAAGACCGTATGAAAATATTTAGCCTGACTTGAAACAAACCAATCAAAGTAAAACATAATTTCAATGAAAAATAAACTTCAGTAGAACAAGTCAAAATGAGGTAAACTGATGAATTTGAAGTATTTTCTTCAAAACAAAATGTCATAGTTGAGGACAGAAAAGATGGCTCAGCAGGTAAAAATACATGTTCTGCTCACTTGAAGATAGGAGTTCAATACCCAGGTCCTACTGTGACAGAAGACTAAACAAACTCCTAATATTTGTTCTCTGACCTAGTGATGCCTATTCACACACACACACACACACACACACACACACTATAATTCATAATAATAGTGATAAAAATAATAATTTAGAATATCTCATCTGAAAGTACACACACACAAACATATATATATATGTATATATATACATATATATATGTATATACATGTATATACATATATACCCTACTCATAGTACCGTGTAAATTTTCTGAATTTTGCAGCATACTATATGAAATGGTTTTCTAAGACGTCATCACAGAAATCTTGTCACTGTATTTAATGGAGTAAAAAATATTTAGAAAATTTACTATTATCCTCTGTTGGTTAAACTGGATTGACACAATAACATATGTGGGCATAGAATCTAGTGTTTTTAAGGCTCACAAAGCTAAAGTTTAAAGAAAGCAAGCAATGCTCCTTAATTCACTAGGTATAAAGCACTTGGTCACAGGATGTACAAGCCTATATTTACTCTAAATATTTAGAGACACACACTTCTGATGCAGAATGTGAGAGAAATAGGACTTTCCCTGGCGTTATTGAGTGTTGCTTTGGTTACCAAAGGTAAACAGAGAACAGAGATTAGTGATTAAACTCTTGGAGGAATGTGAAGAGAAGGCAACCTTTATTCAGAGACTGATGGTAGAGTGTGAAATGGAGGGAAAATGAGTGATTCTCAAGTTATAAAGACTGTACAGGGGGAAAGCAAAGCTCTCCTTCCTAGTAGAGAAGTTCTGTGGGTGACTTAGTCAGGGTTTGTATTTTTGCACAAACCATCATGACCAAGAAGCAAGTTGGACAGGAAAGGGTTTATTCAGCTTACACTTCCACATTGCTGTTCATCACTAAAGGAAGTCAGGACTGGAACGCAAGCAGGTCAGGAAGCAGGAGCTGATGCAGAGGCCATGGAGGGATGTTTCTTACTGGCTTGCTTCCCATGGCTTGCTCGGCTTACTTTCTTATAGAATCCAGGACTACAAGGCGAGGGATAGCACCACTCAAAATGGTCCCTCCTATCCTTGATTACTAATTGAGAAAACGCCTCACAGCTGGATCTCATGGAGGCGTTTCCTCAAGGGAGGCTCCTTTCTCTGTGATAACTGTGATAACTCCTGCTAGTGTCAAGTTGGCACACAAGAGTAGGCAAGCTAACTTTGGGCCCTTTGATATGGCAATGGCAGAAAATTGATATCATTTTAATATTGGTCAATGAGGAGCTCACATTCACTCATGCTGTGAGTGTCTAATCAGAGAAAGGATTGTCCTCTGTTTCTGGGCTGGCCACCATATCACAGGTGGTTTGAAGCCCTTCTTGCTCGTCTCCTGTGGGTCTATAGCCCTCACTGTCTGTTGTCTATTAGAGGTGTCAGGATGCAGAGGAGCTGGGGAGTAGGGTCTCCAGGGTGAGTATGGAGGGTATAAACGACCCAGAAGTCTGTGGGAGGGGAGCTCATTCATTGAAATAGGATTAGATTATATAGCATGAGTTCCTGGGGGAGGGGAAGGTAAAGGACAAGGAAGGACACGCTACTGCATTGGCAGGGGCCTTGCAAGAGTTGGCCCCTAGATTTACAGACTTCCGGTCACATAATTTCTGAGAAGACACTCTCTTTCTGGGAACCAGAAGTTTAACTGGCTTCATCGTGACTTGGCGTTTGCCTCTAAGGAATTGAGTAATCCAACTCTGATTTGGGTATGGAACAGCTATATTCATGCCCTGCTCTCTGAGAGCTGTGCTGGGTAGGCGTATGGGCAGTTCTCTACTATCTCGCATCTGGCTCAGGAATCCACTATAGTCCACTTTGACTTTCTTAGTGTTGATATTAACTATCAGCCAGTCTTTACGTAGCCATCTATATTGCTGTCATCAGTTTGCATATGTTCCACACAGTTAAATTGATCTACTAAGAAGCAGATGGGATTTTTTTGTCTATGGAATATCTTGTATCTTGTGCCTGCTATGGGAGCAAGTTTCTTAGAGACTATTCTTACTTAAAACTTTGTTTAATTAACTACACGAAAGACAATGTTTTAACAGCAATAATACAATAAAGAATAGTACTGAGTATAGTTTACACAAAGGGGGAAAACGGCCCAGGGGAAGCTAGTGCCCAGGCAACCGTGACTGGCATGCTTCTGTCCATGCTTTTTAAAGTCTGCTTTATCTCTTACCCAATCGCTGTCTGTCTCTAGCCTAGCTGAAAGCAGCATTCATTCTTTTTTGCTTCTGGCCTTACTGATTTAATTCCTATATTCTACTTCTCCTTAGCATCCCACAATATCATATATGAGCAATTTGGAGTTTTCACCATTTCTCCTCATTGCCCATTGTGAGCTCTGCCTGATAGGTATTTTTTTTTCTTTTCTTTTCTTTTTTTTTTTAATTTTATAGCAATAAAGGGCAAATCCAAGTAATGCCTGATGTTAGTGAGGAGAGAAGCTTTATGGAAAACTGATGAAATGTAATCTAAAAGACTACACAAATAGCTTATTTATTCAATAATATCCGAAAAGTGTAAATTAATACTGATGGATGCTTGAAAAGTACAGGAGAGTGGCAATCACCCCAACATACTGAATGAAAACGATTGTACTGTTTAACTAAAGGATAGCCATTTTAAATAGTTAAGGTTTACCATATATTTGCCTGTTGCACAATTTTTCAATAAGCTAGTATGCATGACTAGTCATCCAAGAATGCAAATCATCACACCTTGTGTCAAGAGTATCCTGTTGTCTTTGGTGTGATGTATGATAGTCCCTGCGCTTGTGCTCAAAGGAACAGCTCTAAGCTTATTTGTTAAATGTGGGTATGGACAGTTAGTGTGTCAATTTTTTGAGCTCACTTTGGACCCAACTCCCTTGGACCAAACTTTAGAAAAGAAACAAACTTTAACAAATATGCAGTACCATTCTCCATAAAGTATCAGCCTGCAGTTTCTGCCCACATATTTGCCCATTCTTAGAAGGATGATAGGTTATTTGGGAGAGAGTATGTTCACTATCACACCAATTCTCGCCCATTTTTACCAAGAACATTTGCCAACTTTTAATGAGATGTCTGCTAGCCTTGAGGCCTCCCCTTAGTAATGTGGGTTCATTAACTTCCTTCCTCTTCAGTTGTGCTTGACATTTTCTCAGCTGAGTCTTATCCACACCGCAATTACATTGAATGAAAACTTCCTTATGGTCTTCACAAATGTCTGTTAGAATGTCTTTTCTTTAACCTGCACATTATATTTCCACTGGCATATGGAAACAGAATCTGCAAATAAGGTTTAAAAAGAGTTAACAGCAATATAAACTATGAGAAAAGTCAGATGTTTTTTCTAGAACTTCTTGTTCAAAGCTAAAAAAGAAACAGTGAGGCAAAAGTAACACAATAATATGTTGTTTGGGCCATAGACATAACTTAATATCATTTAAAGATTAACTAATTGATTTACATATAGATAAACTTAAAATATCATGGTAATGAACTGAATGCATGCTTTATAATGTATACTAAAGTGTTTCTCTACATATTTGATGCTCTTTTAATTTGTTTGCAACCATCTATATAAAATTTCTTTTATTCTGAATAGTTTTTCCTTCTACTCTTCTCTGATGCTACCCAAGTCCTCTGCTCCTCTGCCATCCAGATCTACATCATTTTTGTCTCTCATTAGAAAAGAGCAGACTTCTAGGAGATAGCAATACATAATGAAGTAAAATATAATATCATATCAAATTTGGACAAGTCAAGCCAACAGAAAAATAAAAGAGCCACAGGAGAAGGCACAAGAATCAGACACCCTCACCAGCTCTGCTCCTTACAGCCTCAGCATCTCAGCATACCTGGCGAGACATTCAGTTGCTATCTTGAGAAGAGATTGTGACACTCTAATGAAAGAAGCCTGTTCTCTGACGAGGACTTTGGACTGAGTCTCAGTGATGCCACTTTCTAGCTGTGTGACATTGAGAAGTTTCTTGGGATGTCCAGGTCTCAGTTTCTCCCTCTGTAGATGAGAATAGCAGCGATGCTACCTCATAGAATCGGGGTGGTAGTGGGGTTCATAAGAGCCATTGTGAACACTAAATTATTATATGATCTATCCTGACTACAACCTATTATTGTTCTTTGCTACTAAGTGCTTAGGAAAATAATTTGTATGTACTTTATAAATGTTCAATAAATGGTTAAAGGTCAAAAGGAAATAAATAAAATAAAATATTAAATGTTCAATTTGTTAAAAAATGTTGAATTTGGAAAAAAAATACAAACAATAATTGGAAAAATTAAGTCATATCGATTTCACTTTGTTTCTAAATTGATTTTTAAATCTTCTTTGTACATTTTTGTAAAGAAAGAAAAAAATAAAATAAAACTACATTAAAAAAAAAAGAATCAGACACCCACTTGTTTACTTATACAGAATTCCCATAAAATTGTTAAACTTAACGTTAGAGAATATGTGCAGAGGGTTTGGTGCAGACCAGTGTAGGCCTCGTGACTGTGACTGCTGAATCAGTCTCTCTGAGTTCGTAAGAGCATTATTTGGTTGTTTTAGAGGGCCTTGCTCTCCTGTTGTCTTCTGTCCCCTCTGTCTCCAACTCCTTCTGCCCTCATATCTGAGTGATTCCCTAAATTCTGCAGAGAGGGCTTTGGTGGAGATGTTCCTTTTAGATCCATGTGTTCCAAGTTATCCCCTTCCTCTCATCTTTAATTTCTTCCTGTGTGTCTCTGTATTGGTACCAATCTGCTGCCGAAGGAAGCTTCTCTGATGATGGCTGAATAAGGCACCTATCATATTTATATTTCCAGGGGTTTTTTTAAAGGAAACAGTTATCTTTTAATTAGTCTCTAAAACTAATGAGAATTTGTCTGCTTGAGTTCTCTTGCTGATCCTTACAATGAAATACAGATGATCATACATTTAGTACATATTGATGTAAGGAATTCCCAAGGTAAGCAAATTGCAAGGTGTATTGCCAGTATGCCAAAAATCATTCTTATTAATGTATAATTGACTGCCTTTTCAAAAATAGTTAAACATTATACTGTTTAATTTTGCTTGTGCTTTGTTGGAAGTAATTTCTAAGTTCTGGCTTATATTAATGTTAGAATTATAAAAATTCTTACACCATGAAAGAAAGACGATATTAATTGACAGTTCTATAAAAGTCTACTTGGTGGAATGTGTGTGAAAGAGCAGAAAGAATTTCATGAAGGAAGCAGCAACTGTAAACTACTTATGAAAATGAAGATGTTACAGTGATTTACCAAGGTTTAAATGGAACTAGGAACCTATTTAGTTTTTATCTGTTTATATATGTATATATTTTTCCTTTTTGGTTGAGTCCAGTGAATATTTGTTGTTTCTTTGTGAGTTTAAAAAAAAATGTGGGTTATTGCACCCCAATGAAAACATTGCGACTGAAATAGGGAAGATTCTGTTTTCTAAAAATGTTGAAACTTTGCTACAAGTTGTAGATGGCTAACGCAAATGTACTTTATGGTCACTAAATTACTCAATGCAGTTCCTCTAAAGATGTCAGATATGCCATGCGTTGGAGTTATATATAACCTTCAAATATATTTTTGATTAATGAAAACCTGAATTACATTTTTCTTCATTTATTTATCTTTTCATTTATCTTATGAGTTAATCTCCTGATAAATAAATCAATATATAGCTTCACAAGACATTTTTTCTCTTAGAATTTTCATTAAAAATATACTTTATTTAATTGATATAATTGGCTATCTATTTTTGAGATTATGATGTAGTTACTATAATTTTCCTTTCCCCCTTTCCTAAATATCTCCGCATAAACCCTCCTGACTCTCCTTCAGTATCATGGCCTCTTTACTTTTACCTCTTATTATTGTATGCATGTATGTATTGTATGCATGTATGTCAAGCAGTATTTCTCAGTTGCTGAGTTGTGACCTCTTCTGGGGTTAAATGACTTTCCACAGGGATCACCTAAGACCATTGTAAACTGCTAATATTTATATTATAATACATAACACTAGCAAACTTACTATTATGGAGTTGAAATGAAAATAACTTTTTGGTTTGACATTCCCACAACATGTATTTGGGTCACAGTGTTAGGAAGGTTGAGAACCACTGCTTTCAACAATGCTCCTTTTCAACATGACTGAACAGGACGTGCATGCATAAGAGCTCAAATTTAGTTGGCTGTGATTTTTCTCCCAGATTTCTACTATATACTTATGTGCTGTGAACATGAAGTTTCAAGTGGACACAACACAACATACACAGCATCTTTCATTTTGTTGTGCATTTTTAAAATTGGAGATTTTCTTTATTTACATTCCAAATGTTACTCAGTTTCCCCTCTGGAAACTCCCTATCCCATCCCCCTTCCCCTGCTTCTAAGAGGGTGCTCCCCCACTGACCCTCCCACTCCTGTCTCCCAGAACTCACATTCCCCTACACTGGAGCATTAAGCCTTCATAAAACTAAGGGCCTCTCCTATCATTGATGCCCAACAAGGCCATCCTCTGCTACATATGCGTCTGGAGCCGTGGATCCCTACATGTGTATTCCTTGGTTTGTGGTTTAGTCCCTGGGAGCTCTGGGGGTGGGGGTCTGGTTGGTTGATATTGTCGTTCTTCTTATGGGGTTGCAAACCCTTTCAGCTTATTCTGTCCTTTCTCTAACTCCTCCATTGGGGACCCCGTGCTCAGTCCAATGGTTAGCTTTGAGCATCAGCCTCTGTATTTGTCAGACTCTGGCAGAACCTCTCAGGAGACAGCTATATCAAGCTCCTGTCAGTAAGCACTTCTTGGCATCCACAATAGTGTCTGCCTTTGGAAACTGTATGTGGGATGGATCCCCAGATGAGACAGTCTCTGGATGGCCTTTCCTTCAGTCTCTGCTCCACATTTTGTCTCTGTATTTGCTCCTGTGAGTATTTTTGTTCTCCTTTTTAAGAAGGACTGAAGCACCCACACTTTGGTCTTCCTTCTTCTTGAGCTTCATGCTGTCTGTAAATTCTATCTTGGTTATTCCAAGCTTTTGGACTAATATCCACTTATCAGTGCATTTTTTATTTGATGTAGTTGTTGTTACAAATAGATGTTGGAATCTTACCACTTTTACTTTTCGTTATGTTTTCTTCAACATATCTTTATAAATCCTAGATCATGGATTTTTAAAAATATTGTGCTTATTTGTTACTGAATTTATGCACATGTATGTGGTTAACACATGCACGTTTTATTTGTCTGAATATAAATACCTGATTTTGTATGAGTATATATATTTTATATATAACATATATAAAGATGATATTGAAAAATACATATATCATATTTATGCATGTATATTTATTATATCATATATATGTATAATATGTATATATCATGTGTATATCATGTGTATGTATATGTATTATATCATACATTTTATCATATATATTTTATACACTTATCTTCATGTATGTTATATATATAAATATATATATATATATATGCTTATATATGCTTATATAAATGCAGGTGTTTATAGCCACACAGATAAAATATGTACATATATTAACCACATAAATTTGCATAAATATATGCATATATATGCATATGAATATATCAGAATTCTGATGAAATGAAAACAATCATTATCTAGTTGAAAATTGCTTGAGATATTAAAAACTTAAGCAATTAAACTATATCATATATTTATTTAACAAAGTTCATACCAAATTAGTGATTATGATTGATCATCTAAATATATTTTGGTTTTATTTTTGACTTATTATTCCATATTTTCATACACCTCTTTAAACATCTTATAATTTTTTTTTATCATGAGTTAATATAATTATAAAACTGGATGTTATAGTTAAAATTTTCATGGAAAATTGTTTTTAAGACAATTTAACAGGAACTAATTTGCTTTACTATTTTCAAAAGCTGTAATACCTGGACACTTGCTAGAATAGTGTTCTGCTTTAACTTTTTGAAGACTGAAGATCTGCTGATATAAATTCATATTACATGTGCTATTGCTTCAATATAAATATTCTCAAAAATCAGATATACTGTTAAACATTCTATCTGAAATGTAACAATCAACTTCCAAATAAAGGGCAAGTTGTATCTAAAAGAAAATTGAAAAACAGGAATAATTACAGACTCAATATATGAATTGCATTGGTCAAAAAATTCATACATGGGGTTTCATATGTAGAGCATATACAATTTTCCTTGCTCCTTGATTGTTTTATGGTTACAAGGAATGACAAAAATTTGTTATTTTAGTTAGTCAGTAGTTAGTTACAGATATGCATTCACTATATAGACCTGGCTGACCTTGAACTCAGAGAGATCCTTCTGCATTAGCCAGTAAAGTTCTGAGATTAAAAGTATCCATTATATGCCTAGCTTCTCATGTGATTATTTGTAAAGGAAGTGTAGGTAAAATAATAAAAGCCAATTTTCCACACTTTGAATGTAATAAAAAGAATTTTAGAAAACAAAATTTTATTATTTTCAAGTGCCAATTTCTTTTTTAGTGTGTGTGTGTGTGTGTGTGTGTGTGTGCGCGCCTGTTTGTGGGTATCTGAGCAAGAGTTAAAGGGTCTAGAGAATCCAGCAGGGGGTTTTAGATTTCCTGGAGTTGAAATTAGATGCAGTTGTGAGCCAGCTGATATGGGTGCTGGTAACTGAATTCATGTCCTGAGTATGAAATCTTTACTAGCAAACCATCTCATTAGTTCTAAGAATCAACTTTATAAATAGTGGCAACTTATATATGATATTTATGGTTTCATATATTACTAAGTTTCTACTTTCATATCAGTTTTTAAATCTCTACCATTTGTTTTTTGGAAAATTTGACCAAGTTCTAGTAAGTAAGATGGGTGAAAGTCTGAAGGACTTTGGGAAAGGCTGAATTTGTAGGACATCTTGTCTAATACAAGAAAAACTTAAGATTCTGAAAGATGATTCCATAAGATACTTTTGTGGGTTAATTCTTTGATGCTAACATATTTTAAATTAAAAAGAAAAACAGCAGCCAGAATTCAGTAAGGAAACATAAAGAAAACAATATAATTTGTAAACAACCTGTTCCACAGTTTTCTCAAATACCCAAAAGAAAAGGTCATATGTTATTTCTATAATTTAAACATACTTCACAAGAAATAAGTTATTTCTTAGTACATAATATACATTTGGATACCAGCCAGATATTATGTAATCATTATAGAGTATAAAAGGAAAATATTTTATCATTATGGACAAAACATTTTAATATTTTTATACTGCCTACAAAAATATGCATAAGTCTGAAGCTTGTACAGAATTTTTTTCTATTTGCTGGTTGACAACATCATTGGGCTCACATATCATTTACATGATGCTACATGTACTTTTGAAGTGATTTTGTCTCCAATAATTTACAGAGTTACATACCCAATTATTTATTATATCTTTTAAAAAACCTATCAGTTTTAAATGATTATTTTTTTTAAATTTTATGTTGATATACATTGGTGTTCTGCTTGCCTGTATATCTGTGAAATGGTCTCAGATCCAAATGGAACTAGAATTACAGATCATTGTGAGCTACCATTTGAGTGCTGGGAATTGAACCCAGGTACTTTTGGAAGAGAAGCCATTGAGACTTTTTTCCATCCCTATTTACTGGATCTTACTTAGACTCATGCAATTTTATACTACAACCACATTTTGTATTCTTCAATGTTTGCTAATTTGATCAAAAGTCATTGACTCAGTACTGTTTGTATGGCTTTAAGTACTACTACAAATGTTTATTGTACCACTTATAGTTGACAATATCCTGCACCTTCAAATGTACCTGTGATTGTGTTTGATGTATTTGAAAATAAGTGTATGGAAAAGAATGTACATATATTTCTCATGTTATTATACATCCATCCTCCTGTCTGTTTCTTTTTTACACACACACACACACATATATATATATATATATATATATATATATATATATATTATAACATCCCTATATTTTCCTACAGATGTTATCTTCCTTGCATTGCACACATTATCTTTCTTATCATTTATATTAGATTTTTATATATTAGGAGGGTAAAATAATTTAAACATAAAACATACAAAGGCACCACATTCCTATAAATGTACTAATAAACATTTTCAAGATAAGATAAGGAACAGCTGTCTTCTTTTTCATGCAATAAAACTAAATTATAGAGACACAGGACATATCCACAGTGAAAACTCAGGACACCCAGCTTTCCCTCTAGGTTTTCTCTGCTTGTCTATTGATGTGATATAACCTGACAGTGATATTATCCATTATTACCATATTATAACACTTTTTAATATCTAACACCCACATAAAATTCTGGGAGTGATTGTGCACATTATAGTGCCACTACTGGGTAGTATATTTTTTACCCAATAAAAAATATAGGGTTTTTTCTAGTGCTTTCTTTGTAACAAGCCTCACCAAATTATTGAGTTCCAAGCTCAGGTAGAAAGCCACTATTTTGGTCACTATCCACAAAATTTTAAATAATTAAGTTTACATTATTCTGAAACCATGAGATGAAAAGCAAGAAAAAGTAGACACAGTAGGCTTTATATCTGTATGTGATCATATATATATATATATATATATATATATATATATATATATATATGATGTAAAAATAATGTTTTTAAAATGCTGTTTTTTTAAATGATAGGGGTATAAAGAATCTTTAATAAGCAAGGCTTGCTAGAAGTTGATTTTTGAGGGTGTGCACTTGACAAGAATTTTGAGAAATCAGCCCCTCTCTTTTCTTCTTTTATTCTTCCTGGTTTCTCTAAGATTAACAAATTTGCTGTTTTGAGTGTACCCTGTCATGATATTCTGCTTGCCACAGAAACAAAGTAATGGGCATTCTAACCACAGCCTGAAACTTCTGACACCATTGGACTAGTTCCTTGTTATAATCATCATGCCCATTCACAGTGATAAGAAGTTGAAACAAATGGTTTAAATCTTACCTATGAGTTTTTTTCCTCTGTAGAGATCCTCTTTTGCCTTCTTGATGGACTTTTTAAAAGACAATAATCATGCAATATATAAAGGAATGAAGATTATGCTCCACCTATGGTGATAAGAATATTCTTTTTGTAGAATTTCTGCGAGAAAATACTCTCAGACATGCACTTAATTTTATATTCATTTTTTCATTATATCAGTACAAATTCAGAAATATATGCTACTTTTTGCTTGTATTCCAATATTATTTAATTATGTTGGAAAAATTGTTTGAGCCACAGACATTGAAATCATTTTCAGTTGACACATAATTCCACTAAATATGTCAGCTTCATTGTGTCTAATCTTGAATGCTTCTCTATAGTCTGTGATAGAGCTGGTTTACTTCATGTATTTGCTGACATAGTCTTTGAATGAGTCATGTCTTTAGGAGGTACTGTTTAATTCTAGAATGTCTGCTGAAAATAAAGTAGAGACTGTCATCATGCTTATTGGTACTGAAGTGGCAGTTGTCCTAGGCTATCTTACCTGAAAGATCAAATAAAAATGTTTACTCATTAATGTGAAAATATAAAGAAATGGACAGACATATTTGTATATAGCCTCTTCAATGATTATCACAGTATTAATATAAATATGGGCTTATACTGACATTTCTAACTCCATACAAACTAAAAGGTGATTTTGACTTCTAATATTTTATAAGTTCAAAGGGATACTGAATCAGTGAAAAAAAAAACATCTAATTAATTAATACATTTTCTCTCTACATAGATATCCCAAAACAAGAGTTTATCAACTAAAATATGATTTATTGAAAAGACTATATTTTCTCTACCTAGTTTGCTCACCAATTTCTACTAAATTCATTTGACCATATATGCCTGTGCTGTTTCTGCTTCCATTTTGGTTACATTAAATTCATGTATATAATTTTGTCAATAACAAATTAGCCTGACTATTGTAGCTTCAAATAATACAGACTTAAATAATGTAATGTAAGTCATTGAACTTTGTTCTCCTTTTTTTTAGGGGGGTGAGTGAGTTGGCTGACCTAGGTTTTTGTCAATTTTACACGTCCTTTGGAAAAATATCTCAATATTTCCAAAATAATATTTAAGACTTTATTCAGCTGTTGAACCAATAAACAAAGTTTGGTAACACTAAAAACTTCATCATATTTTTAAACCATGAAGAGATATCATCTTGGTGTTTACATTTTTAAAATTTCATTTATTGAATATATTTGTATGTGTTCTGCATTGTGGATAATGTCATGGAACACATGTGGAGGTCAGAGATAAGTAAGAGAATCAACAAGTAAGTTTTGTTTGAAAATGCCATGATGACTCTTAATCACTTATATGCTAATTTAAGTGAATTAATTGAAAAATGAGAATTTCAATGGAATTTTTTGTTCTGAGAAATAAAGAATTGCAATATGATTCCATGTACATTGACATTAGTAAGCCCATTTCCTTATAGGTTAATGATTTGGGAATGAATTTAAATTTTTTTTTGAAATTTGTTTTTATTTTTAATTTATTTTTTAACCTTTATTTACAGTCCAGACTTTATCCCCCTCCTGGTCCACCCTCTGACTGTTCCACATCCCACAGCTTCTCCCCCAGTCTCCAAGAGGATGTCATTCTCCCACCTCCACCCCAGTTTTGCAGGATATTAAAAAGAACTAAAAAGCATCCTGAGTGAGGTAACTCAGATCCAAAAGGATATACCTGGAATGTATTCACTAATAAGTGGATATTAGCCAAAAAATATAGAATTTCCAGGTTACAATCCACAGAACTCAGGAAGGCTTACAAGCCATAGTGCCCAAGTGAGGATGCCTCAATCCCACTTGGGAGAGAAAAGATAGCAATCACAGGAGGGGGGAGGGAGAGAGGGACCTGGGTGGGAAAGGCAATAGGGAGGGAAAGAGAGGAACATAATCAGGTATTGGGTGGGGGGAACAGGACTGAAGCCCTGAGGGCCAGCAGAAAGAATTAAAATTAAAATAGACAATCTCAGGAAGTAGGAGGTGGGGGTACACTCTAGAATGTACTAGAGGTGAGAGACTCTCACACTCAAAGGGAGAAACTTTAGATAAAATGTCTTACAGTGGGCAGAAGGAACTTGTAGAGTCCACCTCTAGTAGAAAGACTATAGGGAGGGATCGGGTTGCCATCTCACAGTCAAAAACTCTGACCTAGAATTGTTCCTGTCTGAAAGAACTGCAGGGACTAAAGTAGAGAAGAGCCTGAGGGAAAAGAATTCCACTGACAGGCCTAAATCGGGATCCAGCTCTAGTTGAGGCCCCAATGCCTGACACAAATACCAATGCTATGATGCACTTACAAACAGGGGCCTATCATGACTGCCCTCCAAAAGGCCCAGCAAGCAGCTGAAAGAATCAGATGCAGATATTTATACCCAACAAGGACAGAACCTGGTGACTCCTGTAGTTGAAAAGCTGGAAGAAGCTGAGGAGGAAGGGCAGCCCTATAGGAAGACCAGCAGTCTCAAGTAACCTGGAGCCCTAGGATCACCCAGATACTGAGCTACCAATCAGACAGCATAGACCAGCTGATATGAGGCCCCCAACACGTATACAGCAGAGGGCACTAGGGTCAGGACTCAGTCAGAGAAGATGCACCAACCCTCAAGAGACTTAAGGGCCCCAGGGAGTGGGGAGATCTCGTTGGGTGGGTGTGAGGGAGGAGGTGTAGGATGTGGAACATTTGGGAATGTGCAAATATGTTCAGTATATATCAGAAATTTTTATCACACAATCAATTTTTAAAACAAACTTTATTTGCATATATATATATATATATATATATATATATATATATATTATGCAATTAGTGAAAAAGGAAGCCATAATTTGAATAAGAGCAAAAGATGACAATTAATAAAAATATACTATTTTTTCTGCTGTACATGATACACTATAATCCATGCCACTGCTAGTCAATAGCAACAAAAAATATAATTAGTTAACTGTTTCTATTTAGATGACAGAGTGAGGATAATAAATCATGATACAGTACAGAAAACTAAATGGACACCTGTGGGATGCTAATTGTTCTCTGCTATTGCTCTGTGATAATGTTTCACAAATACTGTTTAGAATGAACCCAATAAGACATAATGCAATCTTCTTGGTACTTTGACTTCTATAGAGATATCTAAATGGTCTAAAAAAAAAAAAAAAAAAAGAACAGTGTGAAGAAACATGCTGCTGAAAGTCTGAGCCTTCATTATAAACTTGTAAAGGAAGAGCAGTCCATGGGAATCACACTATATAATCCATTATATATCCACATTTTACCTGTTCTGACTCTATTTGTTCTCATTTGGCTAGAAATATTAATAATTACTTGAATATAAGTCTGAGAGTGTAAATGTTACTTGCATGGTGTCATGAACTTATTAAACAGGGAAACGGTTAAGATAAAAATATCTATTGGAAGGAAAAGGTTTTAAATCATCTTTCCAACTTTGTGGACAAGATAATTTCAGGAAACACATACAAAAGAAGAACGCAAAACATGTTAAAGGTGTATGATAGAAACCGTTCAAATGTAAACCTAGAAGATTTAGAAATCACTTACTTGTCACAAGAAACTTATGCTAAATACAGATTTATCAACTTAAACCATTTGAACAACAAAATATTTAGCTTTCTATTTATTTTGTAATCTTTTTATTTATTTATCCCCTCCCCCGTTCACCCTCTGACAGTTCCACATCCCATACCTCCTCCCCACCTCCCTGTCTCCATGAGGATGTCCCTATCACCCACCACCTATCACCTACCACCCACCCAACCAGACCTCCAGTCTGTTGAGTGTTAGGTGCATCTTCTCTGGCTGAACCCAGGCCCCCAGCAGTCCTCTGTATATGTGTTGAGGGCCTCATGTCAGCTGTTGTATAATGCCTGTTTTGTGGTCCAGTATCTGAGAGTTTTCAAGGGTCCAGGTTAATTGAGACTGCTGGTCCTCCTACAAGGTCACCCTCCTCAGCTTCTTCTACCTTTCCCCTATTCAACCACAGGAGTCAGCAGCTTCTGCCCATTGGTTGGGTGCAAATGTCCTGACTCTTTCAGCTGCTTGTTGGGTCTTTAGGAGGGCAGTCATGATAGGTCCCTTTTTGTGAAGGCGCCATAGCTTCAGTACTCCTCATCCCCTGTCCTTTCTGTTGAGGCAGACTGCTAGCTGGGCTGCTCCCTTGAAGACATCATATCCAGAGCCATCCTAGTTTATCAGTTGCACTCAGAGTAGTTGGTAAAATACCCCCACTCGCAACCCCTGAAGTCTCAGAGCTGTCATTGGGAGCCCAGTGGACTTGGGACCAATCACCCACCAAAACCCCTGCCCCTTCAAATATTACTCCCCTGCCACCCGGTCCTTTCTGCTGGGGCAGACTCTTACCTAGTCTGCTATCCTGAAGATGCCATATCATGAGCTATCCCAGAACATCCACTGCACTCAGAATAGTCAGGCAACTGATATCACAGCCTGAGGCATCCCAGCATACCTGCACACAGGGCAACTGAGCAACTGATCACCAGTTTGCTTCCCAGAAGACACCACAGCTGAAAGGCATCCCAGGAGCTCCCCTGTACACAGGGACACAGGGCAACCAGGAAACAGACACCACAGTCTGACAACCTCCAGGGGCTCTGTGGCATGCAAGGCAACTAGCTTTCTATTTCTATTGAGGTTACTTTGCTTAGTTATTCTTTTAAAATAAAATGTATATGCTGTTAATTAACAATTTATTTTTATTAATGATTATTAATATTATTTTATGATCCTAAAGGTTAACTTAAATGTCATAGCAATGCATAAATTATAATATTCATCAAATTCATCTTTGGTTAGAATATACATGCTTTTAACCATACAAACACAAGTAAATGAGTATGTAGGATATATTTTATAAAATTATTTGTTTTATTTTTAGAAATTATAATTACATTATTCCTTCTTTCCATTCCTGTCTTAATCCCTCCTATGTACCTTTCCTTCTTCTTTCATATTTAGAGTTTCTTTTATTAATATTTGTAACATAGATGTATGTGTATGTCAGAAGCTTTACTGACAAAGTCTCACAAGCATGCTTAGATAAACATTAATAAACATGTCCAAAAGATGGAAAACAACAGGCAAGAAAAAATAGACAAAGAAGAACTCCTGACGCCTCAACCCTACACAAAGAACTACAGGCAATGGAGGAATGCTAAGACACTAGTGAAGAACAGAAAAATCGGTCATCTACTACCAAAGGTCAACCCTGAAAACACATAGAGAATACTAATACACACTAAGACAGCTGCATATATATATTTGCAATAATTTTTAAAAGTAATTAAAAATATACTAACTTAGTCTAAATTTTGACACTTATATCAATAGGTATTGTATATCATGAAAACAAACTCTCATACTTGATATTTAGTTCAAATATTTCTGGTGACTCAAAGCAGATTTTTTAGATTTATTTTAATTTAGCTATACTGTTCTTAGTCTGAACAGATTGTTCAGTTTCTTTTGAGATAATATTTATGATTTCATAACATTTTTCTTTTTTTTTTTTAAAATAAGTTCATCATTTTACCCTTTCCTTTCCACCCTCAAAACACTCTGAAATGCTGCTTCTTGCTCTCTTTAAAATTCTAGCCTTTCTTCCACTAAGTGTTAACTACATGCACAAGGTTTATTTACACACCTACAGAATCCTAAATATAGTCTCTTCAGGATTTAATCTTTTATGGATATTTTCATGGATGACCATTTTTATTGTATAATAATTCCCTAAAATTTCCGCAGAGAAGAAGTTTCTTCCACTCTCAGCGTTCCTTGCCTGTGTGAGGTTGAGTCCTTGTGATCTTTCTTCTATCTGCTTTGGTATGTCTATTGTTCTTTGCCTTGTTTAGCTTACGTGTAGAATTCAATAACTCTTAGAGAAAAATTCTGTTCCAATTATTTGTTTTATTTTTTCAATTTACCTACATGTAATTCTATATTCATTTAAGGAATATGACAAAATTATAGCTAAATTGATATAGTGTAGATTGTAATTCAAGATTAAAAGTAGAAAGATTTAGTAAAAAATGGACTTGAAGGCAATTTCTTTTTAACCAAATAATTTAAATTAAAAACAATCTAATCTAAACTTATTCAATACAAATTAAATAAGTTTAAGATTATATAGATTTGGAAATTTAACCATTTTTAGTATAATATCTTCTTATGCTTACTCCCAAACCTTCTGGTACCATCTATTGACCTTTTTAGCATGGGAGAAAAATAAAATTTGGTTTGTGTTAAACCAGTGAAGTTTTGAGATAGTTTGTTACTGAAGTGCAACTTATGAATTAACAATTCTGCATACATTTAATAGCTTTAAATAAGTTTTGCAGGCAAAAAAAAAAAGGTTAAAAATCATTGATTAGATTCTGAATTTTACTATCTACATTTTTCTTTTTTACTGGTTTTTCTGTTGTTTTCCCAATGTGGTACTCTATATTGTTTTGCTATTTCAAAAGACCACTATGTAGGACATCATTCATTTCTGTTAATTGTATAATTCTTTTATTTCTCATGTATTTCTTCTAATATATACCAACATATAGTAAATTATTTCCCTATATCCAAATCTATTTTAAATATGGCTAGAATTAGAACCTAGGAACAATATGTTCTTGCAACAACAGAGTGTAGAATCAAGCACAAAGAATGTATGAATTCACTTACAAAATTAGTTGAAATTACAGGACTCTAGAGTTTGCAGCCATCAACAATTTGCCATAGAACAGTGAGACCAGCCACACAGAGCTTAACTTAAGTTACCACTGTGAAGAATCTAACTGACAGGATTCATGGCAAATCACTTACAACAGAATTTAAACTGAGGAAAGGATCATTAGGGGAAAAAAATCAGGCATACACTTATTTTTGTCCCTCAATCATTGCATCTTTTGCTATGTATTTTCCATAACTCAAATGAAGCACCTGATGTAGCTCCCACTCAATGAATCCATCTACTGAGCCTCCTGAAAACAAACTGTGAGAAAGAAAGAGGAAGAAGCATTGAGTTATAGGTTGAGTTCCACAGACATAATAAACAGAATGGGTAATGTTTGTGATAATAAAATAACCATTTTATATTCTATTATTGATAGTGAGTCTGTAGACTTGAGGAATACAGAAAAATGAAGAAGAGTAAAAAAATATCTTACAGAGATTACTAGGAACTAGACTGCGAAGTAGTTCTAACTCAATACTATCAAGTTGGTCTAAGAAATTCATGGGAGAAAAAGATATTTGAGAAACACACATTCTTATATCTGTACTGAGGAAGAACAAATGATTTGTGACTCATTGGATAGAGGTGCTGAATGTTGAGGCCAGAAAGTCAAATGGATGTATGGGTTTGAAATGACAACTAGCAATCCTTTGACTTTGTACATTGTTTTACTGCTTTATATTGTGGTGGGAATGATTATGAACAAAAGCAAATTTGGAAGCAGAGGTCTTATATGGCTTACAAGAGTGTGTGGGTGGGGAGCACTCTCATATAGGCAAAAGGGAGGGGGGAGATGGAGGTTGGTGGAGTGAGTAACTGGGAAGTGGTATATCATTTGAGATGTAAACAAATGGAATGATCAACTTAAAAACAGAAAGAAATCAAAGCAGGAATCTGTATTTAAGAAATAAAGCAGGCCCAATGGAAGAGTAATTCTTACTGCCTTGCTCATAGTATTGATACATATACAGGCAGATAGATCAAAGGAATACAATTGAAGACCCAGAAATGAACCCGCACACCTATGGTCATTTGATCTTGGACAAAGGAGCTAAAACTATCCAGTGGAAAAAAGACTGGAAAAAAAAGGTGCTTCTCAGCCATTCCTTATTCCTCACTTGAGAATTCTGTGTTTTGCTCTGTACTCCAATTTTAATAGGATTATTTGGTTCTCTGGAGTCTAACTTCTTGAGTTCTTTGTATATATTGGATATTAGCCCTCTATCAGATTTAGGGTTGGTAAAGATCTTTTCCCAATATGTTGGTTGCTGTTTTGTCCTATTGACAGTTTCCTTATCCTTACAGAAGCTTTGCAATTTTATGACTTCCCATTTGTTGACTGTTGACCTTAGAGCCATTGGTGTTCTGTTCAGGAACTTTTCCCCTGTGCCCATGTGTTCAAGTCTCTTTCCTACTCTCTCTTCTATTAGTTTCAGTGTATCTGGTTTTATGTGGAGGTCCTTGATCTACTTGAACTTGAGCTTTGTCCAAGGAGATAAGAATGCTTAAATTTGCATTCTTCTACATGCTGACCTCCAGTTAAACCTTTACCATTTTGTTGAAAATTCTAGCAAGTGGTAAAACCCAGCTATACCACTCCTGGATATATACTCAAAAGATACTCCAACATATAACAAGGACACGTGCTCCACAATGTTCATAGCTGCCTTATTTGTAATAGCCATAAGCTGAAAAGAACCCAGATGTCCTTCAACAGAGGAATGGATACAGAAAATGTGGTACATTTACACAATGGAGTACTACTCAACTATTAAAACTGATGAATTCATGCAATTCTTAGGCAAATGGATGGAACTAGAAAATAACATCCTAAGTGAGGTAACCCAGTCACAAAAGACCCACATGGTATGCACTCATTGATAAGTGGATATTAGCCTAAAAACGCAGAATATCCAAGATAATATTCACAGATCACATGAAAAAACGTGTGAAGTTTTCAGTCCTTTTTAGAAGGGGAAACAAAATACTTACGGGAGAAAATATGGAGACAAAGTATGGAACAGAGACTGAAGGAAAGGCCACTGGGTCTGCCATACCCAGAAATCTATCCCATATAGACACCAAACCCAGGCACTATTGTGGATGCCAAGAAGTGCTTGTTGACAAGAGCCTGATATAGCTGTCTTTTGAGAGGCTCTTCCAGAGCCTTGCAAATACAGAGGAGGATGTTCACAGTCAACCTTTTGGACTGAATGCAGGGTTCACAATGGTGGATTTAGAGAAAGCACTGAAGGAGCTGAAGGGGTTTGCTACCCATAGGAATAACAACAATATCAACCCACCAGAGCCTCTGGAGCACCCAGGACCTAAACCACCAACCAAAGAGTACACATGGAGGGTTCCATGGCTCCAGCTGCATATGTTGCAGAAGAAGGCCTTGTCAGACATCAATTGTAGGAGAGGCCCTTGGTCCTGTGAAGGCTTGATGGCCCAGTGTAGGGAAATGTCTGGACGGGGAGAGAGGAATAGGTGTGTGGGTGTCTGAGCAACCACATACAAGCAGGGGGAGGGAGGATGAGATATGGGCTTCCAGAGGGGAAAGTGAGAATGCAGATAATATTTGAAATGTATATAAAAAAATTTCCAATAAAAAAAGAAAACACTTGTCACACTTGTCTACAAGTTAATATATATTGTGGACATTTTCTCAATTGAAGTTCTTTTTACTCAGTTAACTAACTTGCCCCCATTGGATAAACACAAATACCCACGAATTACACTGAGCATAAAGAAAAACTAACACAATACTACTTATGTTGAGTTTTTAAATGAACAACCTAAAATAAGTTTGTACAAATCATGAGGACATAATTATTTTATGATTAGAAAAATGCTGAGTTAGTATAAGTATGTTGGAAAAGAGCAACATAAATAATAATGGAAGACAAGCTCGGTTAAATATCAAGAAGTTCATAGTTTTCTAAACTGAAGAGTGGAGATATTTCAAAGAGGAGCATTGTGGAACATCAAAAATATAAAGACTGCGACACTGCAGAAGATGGAACATCAAAAATGTAAAGAATGGGCACTGCAGAAGAGTTTTTTTATGTATCACTCAGTGATTAGGCGCACAGTATGATAGGTTCCAACCATTTCTCCACATTATACTAGTTCCTTGGGATATCATACTGAGAAACATTTTGTATTCCAATTTTGATTTTAAACCTTAAATATTTTCAGATCAACAAAAACAAAAACAAAAAATCTGTGCGGTTGGCCAGATAGTTCATCCCATCGAAGTGTTTGCTAGGCAAACTTAAGAGCCTAAGTTCAATCTCTAGAATCAGCAGTAGAATATGAGAACTGACTCATGAAGTGATTGTAATTAAGATTAGGTTTAATATGGGATTTTCAAAAGAAAATTACATTACACTAAACTGATAAATTAATAACAAAAGGTGTGTATATAATATAAAGAAATTATTATTTTGACAATTTTACAAAGTTAATCTTCATATTCCTATTCTATCTTTTTTCTTTCTTTCAGTTTTCTTTTGATAGGCAAAAGAATTTGGACTTTGGAGGAAAGGAAGAAGGGGCAAAAAGTGTTATGATTTCCACAGGACAGAAGCTTTCTCCCTGTGGAGACCAGGAAGAAATAACCTCATCAATGAGAAGTCATTTGACCATGACACTGATGCAAAAAATAGTGAAACAGAAAATGGCTTTAATGGAAAGGTGCTGCCTTTTTAATAGTAGGTTTCATTAATATATTCTGTTCAAATTGTGAGGGCAGATTTAAGTTGAAGAAGGTTAATTAGAAGTCTGATAAATTTAGATGATTTCCCTAAAGCTGAATGAAATAGCTCAAGTATAAAATATTCATATACTAAATATCTATACACTTCCACAGTTTTTAATGTCAATGGAATTGACTAGTAGATATAGAAATTTGCTATTTTTCTGGAACTGCACTGGAACTAGACATAGAAGTTGTTGTGAGACACATGACCTCAATGCTGGGAGTAGAACCCTCGCCATACTTAACTTGCTTAACTGTTTTGTCATCCATCCTTCTATCCCAAGCACTTTTTTCTGTATTAGAATGTATTCAAGGCCAGCACTAAAACTTCTGTCTGAGGAGTTAGGGGTCCTCTCTCTAGTTTTCTAAGTTTGGCTTTTATGTCTGGGTAGCTCTAGGAAAGGAAGTTGGTCATCAGAAGTTGCTTACCTTCTGGGTTTTCAGAGTTCAGATTAGTTTATTGCAATAATGACTTTATGAGGAATTCTAAAAAAGAGATGGGTTTTCCTGTTTGTCCTGGATGACCTCTTGGGGTTTTTCAAAATTTACTGCTTTTAAGGCTTCCCTACAGAGGCTGGCCAGAAAGCAGATTATGAATCTATTCCTGCCTAAAATACCACCTGCAGAATTATAATTCCATCAAGGATCTTTGTCAGACACAGCCTCAGATCTGATTGGATATGTTTTATCTGTTCATGAGAGAGATGAAAAAGCCTGCAGACAAAAATACCATCTGCTGGCAATGGTTGTCTAAACAGCCCCAGCCACTACCCAAGACTCCTAGTCTTCTAAGACTCAGAGACCACCAGGCTCCTGCTACAAACGAGGTCAATAGAGTGATTGGGTAAGGGCTTGCCTTAACTTTCACAAGTCAAAGCAGCCATGTCCTAGGTGCCATCAGAAGGGACATTGGGCTATAGATTGCCCTCACGTTGCACAGGACAAAAGGATGGCACTCCCAGATATCTCTCCAGCTTATCTTATAGGCTTGGCTATGGTTGACTGAAGAGAATCAAGCTCCTTTGACCCAACCACTGCCATCACTAGCAGGGAGCCCTGGGTAGCTATCGTGCTATGTGAGTGGTCCATCTCCTTCCTCTTGGACACTGGGTCTACTTACTCACTCCTGACAGAGTTTTGAGGACCCAGTTCTCCTCGTTTTCCTACTGTCTGGGTAAGAAGACAACCTTACCTTCCTCACCCAACCCCACCACTTATATGCATTTTTTGGGGTGTACCTCTCACCCATTCCTTTTTTGGTAGTGCCAACATGTCCTGTCCCCTTATGGGGATGGGATCTTTTAGCTAAGTTGGGAGCCTCTATTTCCTTTGCTACCTCCATTTGCCTAAACCCAAGCTAGCCAGCAGCCCCTCTGTTCCTTCTTCTAGCCAGTCAACCTAACACTAACATTTGTTTACTTTAACAGCTTCTCAGATAGACCCCCAAATCTGGGACATCTAAACCCCTCTGTTGCCAAACATAATTCTCCTATTGTTACCCATAGGTGACAGGGACCCATATCTGTTGCCATGGCAATTGCAATACATTCTTAGTGTTCATCTGGTTTACCTCCCACATTTACCTGCTAGCGGATATGTCACAGCCTAAATAAAAGGCAGATAGTCTTGATCATTGCTCTCTCTTTTCTCCCATTGTCTCCATTGTCCCCTTTTGACCCTTTCCCTACAATAAACCTCTCTCACATGAAAAAAAGAGAATCTGTTCAACTCATGATCATGAATATATTAAAGATGATACATATCAATTTATGTAAATTTATGACTGTATATCTGTACAATTGTCTTTCAACTCTGTATGTGTGTTTGTGTGTGTGTTCATGTGTTATGTTTGTGCATGCAGTCTTATATTTTTGTGTGTAGACAATGATATGGGTTTGTAGACTTGCATGCAAACTGATATCTGTTGTCTTCCTCCATCATTATTCACTTTACATTTCTGAAATCATTATCTTACTGAATGTGGAGTTCATCAATTCATCTAGACTAGCTAACTGGCAAGCTTCCACTGTTGAGATTACAAGTGTGTCCCATTAAGCTGGGCTTTTAGAAAGATGATAGGAATATGAGCCAAAGTTCTTTGACAGGTAGTTTAATAAGACATACATCTTACCACACATCACCTGTTATTTTTATGTGCCAGATTTTAAGAGAAAGTTCACCAAAGATTTGACCTTCCTCCTCAATTTTCTCTTCTTTCTTTCCAAATGTAAATGTCTAATTCAGTTGACTATATAACTATGCAAGATATAGGAATTCTGGAATATATATTAGGATTGCTACCTCTTTGGTGATCCTTGCAAGAGCAGAAATTACATAGGCATATGTCATCCTTACAGTGTAATGTTAAGCATCTACATTCTACTAGTTACACAGGCACTGACTCATATACAGAACACAAATATTTTATACTACGTCAAAACCCAGAATTTTATTAAGACTGGATAATAATCAACTAATGCCCATAAATAGACAAGATTTCCTTGAAAATATAGCTTTGTTTAGACAGTGACAGCAGCATTTTAAGGAAGACAGAAGAGGTGACAAAGAAAACAGTAACATATAACACCCCAAAACAAGGATAAATAAGTCACAGAAAATCCACAGAAGAAATTACAGATAGAAAATTAGCATATTGCTATAATCTAGTATACATTTTCAACTACTGTATTACTGTGTGATGTATTAAACTCTGACTCTTAAGGATAAGAAGAAATATGTGAACCTAGATAATTACATATATTTAGTTGACTTGAGGAGTTCTCATTTATGCAATTTGATTCACCTTTACTTGCTTAAGATAACCTCTAACCTGGCCTCCATTCCGTTGGAGATCAGATAACACAGAGTCATTAAGAAATGGACAATGCAATAAAGAGTTACTTGGTAAGCTTTGCATATCATGAAGGCAAGCAAAGGCCTGCAGCCATAGATTAACAGATTAATATTATCGTTCTGAGTCCCATGTTGGATGAAAGAATGGAATGGTACAGATTATTGGAGCAGGAAAGAGAATGCTTTGTACAAAACTTATTTTGTAAGGGCAAGACCTTCAGTGAATATACATAGCCAGAAAGAATGAATCCCAGAGAGAGAGAGAGAGAGAGAGAGAGAGAGAGAGAGAGAGAGAGAGA
>JADRCH010000243.1:7875110-7926611 GCA_019843965.1 Rhynchomys soricoides
AGAGAGAGAGAGAGAGAGAGAGAGAGAGAGAGAGAGAGAGAGAGAGAGGTATTATTTGAATAACACTCCTCTCTTTACAAGCATTTCTAGGATTCCAGTTCAAACTCAAGTTACAAGCACAGGCAAGGAAGATCATAAGTAAGGAAAGGTGGCATGGTAGGAACAGATGAAAGCCTGGAAAATTTAAACAAGAGATAATGTTAGAGATATTGACTGTATAGAGATATTCACTTGATATGCTTCCTATCTAATTTGTTTTTTTTCTAGGGAAAAAAAATCTCCATCAAAGACATGCAAAGGCCATAATGCCTACTTCATAATTCAAGGATATATCAGCTCTTCTTCCAATGTTCAAAATATACAGACCAGCAGTCACTAATTTCATTATGTCTGTGTCTGAAAATATAACTAAATTTGATATTTTAAATTGTTTATCATAAAAACAAATTCCTGGTTTATGCTGATATTTTTAAGCCTAGAAAGTTTTATTATTCTCTCATTGATAATATGATAGGAGATTTTGATTATAACACAATGAATAAGAGTTGTTATAGACTTTGTATGTGTATATGGAGTCTCCTGTAATCCCCACCTTTCTTTGTGTTTTGATTTTTTTCCCACTAAAGGCATACTTGCCAAATATTTTGAGACCTTCTAAAATACCTAGATTTTATTATGCCTTCTTGATCCTTTTTGTTGTATTTGCATTTCTATTTACCATATTGTGAATTAATGAAGTAGAAATGATAAATTTCTATCTGGATCTCAGATGGTTTTTATTGTTATGATTGTACTTGTTGTTTGGTTTTGGTCTTACATTCAGTTGCTTTTTGTCAGTATCTTTGAGAAGTACAGTTTAAGGCTCATTGCATGGAGGAATTCCATCAATAAAATCCCATGGAGTTGTTATACTCCTAAGCCTCAGCTACCCTCACTGGAAGCTTCACTATACCCCTGAATTCTAATAATTAAGAAACTAAAATCCAACTCAGATGCAGAAGGAACAAATAGTTTATCTCTGTTGATGGTTGTTGACTGGCATGCTAATTCGCTGGTAAATTTATTAGTGACTAACTGTAAATTTGATCTAAGAGGTAATAACATTTGAATCCACTGACATGGAGTGATCTGTGTCCCATGCCATGGGATGTGAAAGGCTCCCATGACTCAATGTGGATGACCTTAGGTGAAATGGCCAATATTGGGGAGATGGAACCTTAAGGGACTACCTCCATTAGACAGACAGGGATACTAGAATTTTAACCCAGAATTGTTTTTGTCTAAAAGAAATGCAGGTACAAAAATGGAGCATGGCTGTCCTTTAAGAGGATCTACCAGCCACATTATCTTTTTAATCAGATTTTAAAAACAGAGAATGACTTAAAACGGGCTAACAAACTCTTGAATATTTGACTGAGAGCAATTTCCTGAACTGTTGCAATGTAAAATTTCACATAAATATTGCAGATTAATTGCTCAGATTCCTTCTTTCATACTCAATACATTCAATTGGTATAATGCTAACTGAAGGAGAGAGCAATCAGTTCTCTAATAGTTATATGGGCTTTTTTCTTCTAAAGCATAACTTGAAACTATACCATATTAAAATTCAGAGCAAATTTTTATTGGTAGCCAATAGGCAGTATTTCATAGGGTCCAGGAAAAGCATCATGTATGGAAGGAATTTAGGGTTGACTAGTAGGGGCATAGGAAAAGTTGGGTGTTTAGAGCTATTAATGTACATTATATATAGTTTAAGTAATATCTAACATCTAATTCAATATACAACATATTACAGTAAAAACAAGATAGCATATCTCAGCAAAAGAATAGTAGTTCCATAGTGAATTTCAATGCGGAAATTAGCATAAAGAACATAAGAATATTTTTAATATTTTAATTTTGTGACTCATACCTACCTTTCTACTTAGAACCCACTCAATTTATTACTATAATCATAATGATAAATCTTGATATTCATTACATGTCACATTATTGCCTAGCTTCTCTTGAAGATTTACCTTCTGTACAAAATTTACAATGTGTTTATCAATCTCTGTGAAGGCACATGCTGCATTTATTGGGATTTCATTTATTTCTGAATATCAAGATAAAAATAGTTACATGGTTTTTACTCTTGGGACTTGCAATTTATAAACTTCACGTGTCTTCAATTGCTTGCTATCATTTGTGTATATATATATATGTGTGTGTGTGTGTGTATTGAGAGAAAGAGAGAAAGGGTACTTTCTTGCAGTATCTTTTCTTGTCTCTGCTTCAAGAGCATAATACAATATGTGTGTATATATTTGTATTATATATATATATATATATATATATACATATATATGTATACATGAGTGTATGTGAGCATATTATAATGACACCTATTATGTTCCATGCCAATTAAAATTATTTAAAAAAAGTAAAATAGCTTACAAGTTTTAAACAGATGTGAATACTATAACATTGATTAAATAACTATTGATTTCCAAGGCATTTGTTTGATTTTGGTATCAGTATACAGATTAACATTAACAAAAATAAAATATACCCATTTTTTTTAACTATCCAATTATTTGCTTTGGGGTGGCTCAGAGGGTAGTGTGCTCACTCCTCACACTTGAAGACAAGTGTTCGGATATATAAAACCCATGTAAAAATAAGACACAACAAGAAAATATTAGAGCTCTTAGAATTCTAGGGCTGCAATGGAGGGACTTGGATTCTAAACAGTCATTAATACATTACCCACACAACCTAGCCTAGTCTTGAAACATCACATTCAGTGATAGACTGTTTCAAAAATTACGGTAAAGAATTGATTTAGGAAATTCACTCCAATGCCAACTTTTTTTATTTTCTTAAAAATCTTTAATGCTTCATAAAATAAAACCAAATTTTAGTACTATAGAAACCTTCTGACATATATGGTGACTTATCAATATGTACAACTTCAAAAACAAATGCTTCCAGCTCCAAGCAATGTCATGCTGAACATCCCAACTACAGTCAAGCTGAAGAAGTTTCTTGGATAGCCAGTGTGAACCTTGACTTGAAAGAACTTATATAGTTAAAAATTATAACTAAGACCTTCAATGAGTTGAGAATCACAAAAAAAAAAAAAAATGCTTTTAAAATTTAAATCCAGTCATGTGTTTCTGGGAAGTCTGTGATTTTTTCAGAAACTAGCAAGCAAATGAAATTCTATTAATGTCCAAACTACAGTTGTCTAAGAGAGGTTCCATCAGTATACAGTTGATCTATCAAAAACAATGGCTCCCTATATTTTAGTAATTCATTCTGAATCAACAAATCTAATAGTATAACTAAAAATTCTAGTCATTTTATACCAACTTATGACATCTATTTAGTGTTAGAAAAAAAATAGCCACAGAAAACAATTTGAACTTTAGTAAAT
Organism: Rhynchomys soricoides; assembly: GCA_019843965.1. Taxonomy (NCBI): domain Eukaryota; kingdom Metazoa; phylum Chordata; class Mammalia; order Rodentia; family Muridae; genus Rhynchomys; species Rhynchomys soricoides. The sequence continues at coordinate 7,878,532 of JADRCH010000243.1, forward strand.
AAATTAAATATGTATTTATCATGTTGGCATAATTTAAAGAATTCATATAAGATCATAATCATCAATAATCATCAGATAGATTAATTATCATCATCTTTGCACATTGGATTCATTTTTAATTTAGTCTATATTCTCATGATAAAAGTATCGAAAGACAAATAATGATAAAATGATGTATAAAGAAAAAACATACATAAAATTTATTCATATCTAATCAAAATATAATATTAAATGTTACATGTGCTTATATTTCACAATATACCAATTAATGTTGGTTACTAATAGTTTCTCTTGAAACGTCATAATCTGTCCATTTCTCTGATTCCAGAGTGTAGTTTATAAGTTATGTTTCACTTAGTCATACGCAAGCATATGTATAAATAACTTCAGAATTAATGCAGGATTGAGTTTTGTCATTTGGAGACCAAACCCCATAAAGATACTGAAAGATTAACTTGTAACAGAACTAACTAAATATAAATTTTTGCTCATGTCCCTGCTTACTATCTTTTGTCCTACCTTGGGTCTCATTTTTTTTTAACCTTCCCCAATCATCACTCAAACAAAACAAAACAAACAAAACAAAAAACAAACAAACACGACTCCTGTCTGTAAGCACAACATGGCATCAGTAATATTGTCATTGTTTGGTGCCCACCCATGGGATGAATTCCAAGTTGGGGGGCTTACTGCACAGCCTTTCCTTCAGTCTCTGCTTCTTTTTTCCTTACACTTCTTTTAGACAGGAACAATTCTGGGTCAGAAAATTTGATGATGAGTTGGTGATCCCATCTCTCCACTGAGGGCCCTGTATAGCTATTGGAAGTGACCTCTTCAGGCTCCATCTCTCCACTGTAAGTCTTTCCCTCTAAGGTCATCCCCATTCAGTCATGGGAGCTTCTCATATCCCAGGTCTCTGGGACTTTCTAGAGGTTTTCCCCATCTCTCCACCCACCTCAGCTGCATATTTCCATTTATTCTTTGGCTATCTGGGCTTCCCTGCTGTCTCTCCACATAACTGAACAAGCCATGTGAGATGATAAAATATATTGGGAGGTAGTTGATTAAAGTAAGAGTGCTTGGAAATAGAAATAATAAAATCAGTAGTAGTTTTTGATTGTGCACTTTTTTATTTTTTTTTAGTATTAGTTTGGATTTCAATATATTTAGTACCTTAATGAATCAGCTTTATAGTTAAAATAAGTAAGGAAAATATAATAAAAAATGTGAGTGATCAAGCATATGGGCTGTCCCCACAAAAGAGTAGAATGTAATTACTGCAGTGTGTACTTATATTCTAGTAAAAAGTTACAGTGGTCAAAGGACAACTAGAAATAGATGCTGTGAATTGAACTGACTCTCAGCATTCTGATAAGAACAAAAATATCCATAGGTGATGTTCCCAAATTCTTAGCTTGAATATAATTTTTTCTCACAAGAAAGGGGAAATTTCAGACAAAGGAATCTTTACTAGACATGGCTGCTGACCTCTGCACTAGAATGTTGCATGCATGACATTTGAATGCTCATCAACACTGTTGAGAGGAAAAACTGCAAGCTATGAATCCTTTTCTGACAGAAAAAAAGAAAAATGTCAGAATACAGCAAGGACCAGATTCATGGTGATCAACCATGAATCACATTTGAGCAAAATTCATGAAAAAATGTACTCATCCTTAGGCAATGGGCCAGAACAGCCTCCTTGACCTGGAGGGAAATAAAGAGAATGAAAACATTGGTGAGCAATGTATCAAACACTGGATGCTTTTTTGGTATACTCCCTGGTAATCATTTAAAGCTCCAACATTGTAATGTGAAGCTGAGTAAGCATCCCATGGAACAATTTACAAACTGGTTACATAAAACAAGGTGTGATATGATATCCAGACAAGAGCATCTTCATTCAGGGACCATTGATCAGGAAGAAAACCTCAGGGTCCAGAAGAGTGATGTGTAGAGTTGTCACAAACTGTGAAGCTGAATATGTGAAACAGTTCAACCAGGTTAGGTTAAAGCAGACACTATGAAAACTGAACCAAATACGAGTAAAATCAAAAGGGCTAGGTCATCAGGAGGAGAACACAGCACCATAAATGCATACTATGGCTTCTTGCAATCCAATTTACTCCTTCAATGAACTGCTTTACACACCACAGTTTTATCTGCTTATATCATAAGAATAGAAATTGGCTTATAGGCTTTTAAAATTTCCCCAATAGAGCACTTGAGATACTTGCCTTCCAGTAGCAGTTCCTCAGACATCTAATGATATTGATGTTTAACTGTCTATTTTTTTCTCTCCTCGACTTTTAAGAAGGCAGCATTAACAAACACAAAACTGACACCATCAGAGTCTATAACGTCTTTTTGAATTCTGAGCACAGCTTAAACAGTGGTACAATTCTGTTTATAAAATTCTCTGTTTGCAAAGTGCTATCTATATTTCTTAACTTTTTCCAACACATGCCTCCACAGGTCCTAGGAAGTACCAATACTGAAATACATATATTTCTTTAGAATCTCACATATCTTTTTAGCTGCCTCTATTGGAACCATTCATCAATTTATATATTAAAGCATACATATTTTAGGTTTTAGTTTATTTGTATAGGAATTAATATTGTTCCACTGTCATAGTTTTTACCAATTTGTCCTGAGCTATTCAAGAGAAACCTGTGAAAATTTCCATACTGCTTTGTTACAATTTATTTAATTATTTAATTCAACATTTATCCATTAAGTATCTTATAATCATAAACAACTTGCATTTACTTTTTCTTATATACATTACTGCACAATAAAGGATACTAGCGAGTTGCTGAATAAATTAATTTGAATAATAATATAGTTGAGTGAATATAACCATTTTATTGCTGATAGTTTTAGCAAATTTACAGCATTCCTGCAGGATGGACATTAAGCTTTATTCTCTTTTTCTATTTGTTTGACTTTTAAGTTGATAATTATTCCTTCCACAGAAGGCTTCATTTCACATATTTTTCTTGAAATGGTAGTGATGGGTAAATCTAATTAGGTTTGTCATTTGTTAATTATACCATTTTAATAATTTCTCATGTTATAACAAATAGACAAATCCATAATCATAAAAATACTTACTTTAATTTAAATTTAAAGTTATTCAGGGATTACAGATTAATAGTTCTGACATTTAAAGCTAAATTTCTGTTTAGGCACTATAATTATTTACACATTTTTGTATGAAAAGTTAATTTTCATTTTTAAGTGAAGCAGAACAGCTAAGTTTCTTACTAAACTGTGCATTCTTACTTTTGAAATCCATTTTGGAATTGCAGAATATTAGATTTTTTAATAATTAGCTATTTGTAAAGTGGTAAAAAACATGCTTGCTCTAGAGGAAACTAATTTTGAATAAAGTATTATGAGCTGATATTTTAAGCACATATCCAACATTTAAATAATTATGTTAAATAAAACCATTCAAACTTTGAATATCCTACTTTACATGCCTAACTGAGCCAGAGAAGGGTATCTAATGAGAATATCTAATAAGGTATCAGGTATTAAATGATTAAATAAAAGAAACTTCTAGCATCAATACTTTTTATTGCATACACATTAGTAGGCATAGATTTCAGGTTTTATTTGTGAATTACAAGTTACATATAAGCTCCTATGTCCCTGACTCCTTAAAAGATGGAAGTAGTGTTATATGTGATCCTAAGCCCTCATATATCTATCTCTAAACTACTGAAATATCTGGCAAATGTTCACACTGGACATATTAGAGAAAACAAATAAGTGATCTCAAAGGTTAGGGGCATTGAAAAAAAAGTCATATGCTGATGATATAAAAATAAATTGACTTTTATATGTTAGCTTTCACTAGTCTAAACACTGGTAAAACCAAGCAACAATGTAGGGATTTTTTTTTTCATTTTCTTCTTCAATACAAAAGGCTGACACCAGGTTGATTTTGCAGAACTCTCTAAGGAGAGAACAGAAACAGTTTCAGCCCTGTGTGAGAGTACTATGTCCACTCTTGTACACTTCGGCTCCTGCAAGGTAAACCTACCTAAATCCCAAAGGTAAGGAAGAGTTTTTGATGGTTGAATGTTAATTGCCAACTTGACTTATTGTAGAATAATCCTGTAAAATATTTTTAATGAAGAATTATCTACAAGAGGTCGGCTTGTAGTCATAGTCATGCCTTTTGTATTCCTCTCCTCTCAGATGCATGTGCTGTTCAAGATCTGTTATAAAAATCACTAACATTTGATGAAATGTCATATTGCATATGATTGCAGCTTCTTTCTAGCCAAACCTCTACCTACTTATTTATAGAGTTAGCCTTGATTCCAGGTTTTCATTAGTCTGTGGTTCTTATGAGGTACATTATCAGCCAAATTCACATACTTTCTGTTAAAGTATATATGTACACACACACACATATAGTGTGTATTTATGTGTAAATACTTATATATAATTTTAACTGTAAATGCAAAACAATGACTTAACAGTTTTAATCCATTTGTTTGTGAAAATATCTATTCGATAAAAATACTAATGTACCGTAAATTTACATTCTAAAGAAAGAGGTATAATTAGTTTTTGAAGACAAGAATTTACAAAGAACATTTAAAATCTCATGTTACACTTCCTTACAATGAAACATAAAAGTCTTAGGATTGCATTACAGAAATTTTACCTTTAAATATTTTTTAAAGTTACTTTAAAGGAACTAGAAAAACTGTGAAAAAGGAGCATGTCAGCATACTAGAAATAAAATAAAATAATATAAGGTGCTTAATTAAAAACTTAAAAGTGAACTCAGATTAATAAAAGAAAAATATTTGAAAGGTTGGCAAAATGACTTAGTATGTAAGGGCACTTGTGCAGAAAACTGACATCATGTGTCTGCCCTGGAACCTGCCTGAAGGAAAGAGAGAAAGAATTCCAGGGAGTCTTCTGACTTAACTCATGCAAAATGACATGTGCAAGCACACGTAAAAACATATACATGCATGTGCATATAAATACAAAATAAATAAATAAATAAATACATTTGTAAAAAATATGAATTCAGTTTCATTGATATTTTATGATTATTACATTCACTGTGTGAATGCTATGTGTTTGTGTATATAAAGATGTATATGAGAATATGTCTGTGTGTGTGTGTGTGTGTATGAGAGAGTGTGTGTGTGTGTGTGTGTGTGAGTGTGTGTAGAAGATAGAATTTCAGGTCAAGTGTCTTCCTTGACCGTTATAATCTTTGCTTTTTTAAAAATGTAAAAGATTTATTTATGTCTATCTTACCTTCTTGAATCTTTGGCCTATATGTGTGTGAGTGCATTCTATGCATGCCTGGTGCCTGTGAAGGTCAGAAGTGGATTTCACATACCCTGGAACTAGACTTACACATGATTTTGAGATTCTGTGTGAATACTGGAGGCTAAACTTCAGTCTTCTGCAAGCCTAGCAACTTCTTTTCAGCTTCCTATTTATTAACTTTTGATATTCATATATTTGAGATACAAGGTCTCAATAATTAACTGTGACAACCCTGGAACTCACTATATAGACCATACTGGCTTTCAACAGAGATATACTACCCTTTATCTCAATATTGAGATTTAGGCTATCTCTTGGAATTTTTAGCTTATCAGCAGGTGGCTGGCCAGTGAATTCCAGGGATCTATCTTCTCTGTCTTCATGGGCTGGAGTACTGAAGCCTGCTACATTTAGAGTTGTCCTAACTCACATCATCATGAGTGAATATCAGGCACACTCCAGAAATGAGCCTTCCCTCAAGTCTCTTTGACAGTACCTCTTAGATCACTGTTTGCCTTGGATTCAATGAATCATTCATGGCTCATTTCCTACTGTTTTTATTATTATTATTATTATTATTATTATTATTATTATTATTAATCAATATAAACTGAGCAGTCATACTTCCAAGTAAATTGTGTAACTTGGATGTTTTCATCAAAATTTATGATTAATTTTATGCAGCAACAAATCAGTAATCAAGATCTGAGAAACCAGATAATGTCTTTTTCAGGCTTAACATCTGTGAATGGATGAAATTTATTCTGTGAAGGACCCAGATTTAGACAAGAATTCTATTAGCTCTTTATAAATTAAAATACAAATATTATGCATCCTGCTCTCTACTTTGTTCAGCTATTTTTTATTTAGTTATATTTTCATTCTGAGGCTCCCATGTAAACAAAATCATAAAAGCTTTGTCAGCACAGCCATTGTGCGTTTTCCTTGTGCCCTCATACGAACACCAGTCTTACTTACACTTCTTGTCTTACAGACTCTCTGTATTTGCTTCTTCAGTCTTTTTATAGTAGAATGGTAGGTTATGATTTGCATTGTTGTTTCAACAGAGTTCAAGCCACTCATTATTAAAAGCTGTAGAAAACATTCTACTTTCAAGGGAAAATTTATTGTGTTTTTTTTTTTTTTAACTTATGTAGTAGAATAGCTTAGAATTAATGACTAAATATATGGAATCTTGTTAGAGATGAAGGAAACAAAGATTTTGAAAATCTTTAGGACATTTATAACCAAGTTTTCAAAAGATATCTACAGTATGCAGCTTAATAAGTTAGAGTTTTGCAATGATTAAAAAATGTTCCTTAATGAACATTACTCTGTTAATTGTTTACACATGCCAGTTTAGAATATTGGTAGATATATTATATCATGCAGTATGTTTAAGAATATACCACAGTAGAAATGATATTTAAACAAATATAGCTGCAAAACAATATATCTGTTTATAAAACGGACTTTCCATTGAAATTGCTATGTAACTTCAATATACCTGATTTGTTTTATAGGTCCTTTTATTGTTTGAGAAGTATGTATGAGCTAGGTATGAGAAGTATGTATCATTTGAGTTAGAATATAATTTAATTTTATCAAATCCTCCATCCTTGTGCATACTTCCATTCACTCCTTTATCAGACCCACCATCATTTTCCCATACCAACTTCATGTTTTGCTTTGTTTTGCTTTGTTTTTAACTTCACTATAACCACCTAACCCTCCCTGCATGTTATGAATGTAGGACCATCTAATGGAACATTGGTTTTCTCACAAGACAGTATCTATGAAAAAAGTAGATTCTGCCTTCCTAAATAGCATTCAAAGACAATAGCTCCTTGGTTAGAAATTTCATGGGACTGTTTCCCAGGTGCTAGAATTTTGGTTGTCTTGATCTTACATATTTGTCACAATCAATGTGAGTTAATGTGAACAGTTTTGCTGTCAAACTGACATCTGGAAAGTAGAACACTTATTAACTGTTGGCACAAGTGAAAACTGTTACATGCACAATGAAAATCAGTGAGAATAGTTTTTAGAGAGCTAGAAATATAATTACCCTATGAAGTAATTATGTCACTCCTGGGAATAGTCTCTAAAGACTCTATTATTATAGAAAGGTACATATTCATCTATTTTTATTGCTCCTTTATTCACAACAGCCTCAAAATGGAAACAGCCACAATATGCATCAGATGAACAATGAACTTATGCAAAATAAATATTATTCTTAAAATTTAAATTATGAAATTTGCATGCATATAAATGGGGCTATATAAATAATCCCCCTAAGTGAAGTATCAGACCTAAATGGGCAAACAACTTGTATTTTCTTCATAAGTCAATGGTGGCATTGAAGTTTTAGCTATGTACACTACTCATCATAACCAGAAAATTGGTGAGGGGCAATGGGAAGATTTCATAGGAATGTTTACAAAAATAATTAGAATTAAATAATGAACATTCATTTCTGTTATAATCATTATAAAATTTTAAACTTTAAGCACAAATAACTATAGCTTTTTACCATTAGGATAATTTAAGCTTAATGTACTTGAGACTTTTATAACTACATTTGCTTATAGTAACCTGGTGACTTCAAATTTCTGCACTCATCAATTTATTCTACCTTGCCATTAATATATCTGAAATAGACTAAGTCTCTGATGATTTCCTCATTCTTTGTTTTAATACTCAGCAATGAACAATAGTTATTAGAGTACCATTGCTAAAAACAGTTTAGGAAGTGACATTGGCAGAATAACTCTGGTTGACCTATGGAATATTAACATGTTATCATGCTTTATATACAGCAAATCCATTTTCCAAATGGGCCATTTGCCCTCATTTTACAACTGAAAATGTCAAACTTCCTGTTTAAGCATTACAAAACAAAGGCTTGTTGTAGTTTGAATGTTTCTAGGCAACAGAAACTGATGCCTGAATTCAAGAAATGACATGTCTTTTAATACAAAGATAACATATACCATGAAGGACACAGTGACAAGGCAGCTGGCATACTATCCCCTGCTGAATCATTGCTTGACCTCCAACCCGTGCTTTCAGTAGCCAGATGGTCTGAGAATTATTTTAAGTGTGTGATATCAATAGAGGCCAAGGAAGAGTAGGAGGTTAGACTAATATACCCATCAACAGAGAAAATTGACCAAAATTGGCAAAAAAAAACAAAAAGAGAGAGAAAACTAATATATAATACACCAAGTAATGATTAATAGAAACTCCCCAAAGGGATAACCATTTAAAAATTATCATATTTTGCATCCTATATGCCCTCAAATGGTAAAACTTCCCTATGTTATAATAGCTCTTTCAATGCTAATAATACCTTAATCTCTTGGAAAATACAACTTATTAGTAACCTCATTTACATGCATTTTACATCATGTCTCAAGATTCTTATTATATTAATATGTTCTGTATTAGTTAATCTTGTACATAAATCTCTTTTTGTTAAAGTGTGCGGTTGACCATATTTAAATGGACATTATATATATATATATATATATATATATATATATATATATATATGGTTAGAGATCATTTGATACTCATTATTATCAATGAATTTATATATTAAAGAGATGTATTAAAGACAAGAGTAAAAGTAGTTTGCATGAAATTTTACTTCATCTGTTAATGCACAATAATAGTCTTACATGACTAATCTTCATTGTGATAGATTGAATTCATATAAAAATAAAGATATTTAGACACAACATGAAAATTTTATAGTTCACAAGACAAAAATATTTATAGGATATTTTATTTCCTACTTTATGAAATCTTCATTAATGTATATTGATAATTTGTCACAGTTGTTATTAGACATAAACAATATTAACATTAATTTTACAAAACTTTTTGTTATTTTTCAGTAAGAAGAACTGGTACCTGATATGTATTTCCACTTTTCTCAAGTTGGCATCCATTTGATAAGTAATGTGTAAGAATATTAAACAAAAAGAACATAACCAAGAATACATCTATACAATCTTGAAAAATAAATACTTGAAAAACCTATATATATAATTCTTATACCATATACCATGTAACATGTACCACATGATATGTAGCATATAGCACATTACACAATGCACATGGCACGTAAAACATAACACATAATGTAAAAACTGTATAACATATAAAACATATGCATATGACATATATAATATATACAATATACACAACTTATATAACATAATATATATTGCACAGACCATGCAACATATACATGCAAAATTCAACATACAATGTACAACATGTAATATGTGATGTATTGTTGATATATGATATATAATAAATGACATAATTTATAATATATTATATATTATGCATAATCAATAATGTATAATATATGATACATAATGTATAATATGTAATCTATCATATACTGTGTGATATATGATATGTGATATATGACACATAGTATGATACATGATCCATGATTATCACACACATACCCACACACACACATATATATATATATATATATATATATATATATATATATATATGAAGTAAGTGAGTTCTATTAGTAGCTACTAATCTATGATATTTAGTCCAGAATACAATTTTTGCAATTTTTTATTTGTATTTGTACCATAGTTTACTAAGGATAACAGAGCATTATACAAAATTTCTTGATACTATAAAACAAGTAAATACCAATCCAGTTGTCAACTTTTCAATATACCATGACCTGATCAAAAAATAGTGCAATTGTAGCATGAAGTTTATGGGAATGACCAAGTAATATCTGCTTAGATTGATGGCCCACTCCACAGAATGGAATATGTCCTGTCATCAGAAATAATTTTATTCTTTTGTGACTGAGTTACTTCACTCAGGATGATATTTCCAAGTTCCATTCATTTGCCTAAGAATTGCAAAAGTCATTGTTTTTAATAGCTGAGTAGTATTCCATTGTGTAAAATGTACCACATTTTCTGTATCCATTCCTCTGTTGAGGGACACCTGGGTTATTTCCAGCTTCTAGCTATTATAAATATGGCTGCTATGAACATAGTGGAGCATGTGTCCTTATTACATGTTGCAGACTCTTCTGGGTATATGCCCAGGAGTGGTATAGCTGGGTCCTCAGGTAGTACTATGTCCAATTTTCTGAGGATCTGCCAAGCTGATTTCCAGAATGGTTGTACCAGCTTGCAATCCCACCAGCAATGGAGGAGTGTTCCTCTTTCTCCACATCCTCACCAATATCTGCTGTCACCTGAGTTTTTAATCATAGCCATTCTAATTGGTGTGTGGTGGAATCTCAGGGTTGTTTTGATCATACTCACTGATAAGTGGATATTAGCCCAAAAGTTTGAAATACGCAAGATTCAATTCACAGACCGTATGTAGCATAAGAAGAAGGAAGACCAAAATGTGGATGCTTCAGTGTTTCTTAGAAGAGTGAACAAAATACTCACAGGTGGAAATATTGAGACAAAATGTGGAGCAGAGACTCAAGGAAAGGCCATGCAGAGACTGCCCTACCTGGGGATATATCCCATATATGGTCACCAAACCTTAATATTCTCGTGGATGCAGGGAGGTGCTTGCCAATGGACGTATGATAAGCTGTCTCCAGAGAGGCTCAGGCAAAGCCTGACAAATACAGAGGTGGATGCTCGCAACCAACCATTGGACTGAGTGTAGGGTCCTGGATGGAGGAGTTGGAGAAGGAAATGAAAGAGCTGGGGACATTTGCAACCCCATGGAGGGAGCAACAGTGTCAACTGGCCAGATCTCCTGGAGCTCTCAAAGACTGGATCACCATCCAAAAGAAACACATGGAGGGACCCATGGAGCTGGCCACATATGTGGCAGAGGAGGGTCTTGTTAACCATCATGGGGAGGAGAGGCCCTTGGGCCTGAGGGTGTTAGAATGGTAGGAAGGAAAGAGTGGAGTGGGTTGGTGAGTAAGGGAGCACACTCATAGAGGCAGGGCGAGGGGGAATAACATAGGGGGGTTCCAAAGGGGAAAACATTTGAAATATATATAAAGTTAATATCCAATAAAAAATAAAAAAAAATCCCTGTGGGATGGGGAGGTTGGTGAGGGAAAGCCAGGAATGGGATATCTTTTGAGATGTAAACAAATGGAATGATTAATAAAAAATATCACACACACACACACACACACACACACACACACACACAAAACCAATTTTATTGTTATCTTCTTTAACCAACATTCTATTATATTTATATGTCAGTGCCTAGTACACCCATAATCTTAGAAGTTCTCTCCTCTAGTAAATGGGGATAAATGTACTCACATCCTGACACTCTTATAAGGGATATCTCAACCACCACCTCACTTTGGGATCAGGGATTACTGCTGAAGAGGAAGCAGAAAGATTGTAAGAGCCAGAAGGAACTGCTGACATCAAAGAAATCTAGGCCTTCTAAATACAACAGGGCCGGTGCACATAAAAACTCACAGAGATAGTTGCTGTACGCACAGTTGTCAAATATATAGGATCCTAGCCCTGAGAGAGGATGTAGGTACATGCCTCTGTTCCTACCCAAGGAACTATCTCCAAACTTATAATCAGACACAATTAAAATTTTGTGTTTTCCAACAAAACTGATTAGGTGTAAAAAACACTCTTAAGTGCAGATCCCATGCCAAGCAGTAGATTGTCAAGACAAATTTAACTGAGTGGCATTTTTAGAGTCTCTGTCTCATAATTCTTTCTTAGAGCATTTTTGTTTGTTGTTTTTACCTTATGTTTTTTTTTTTTCCAGATCTGTTACGACTTCTGGTTTTGTGTTTCAACAAGTTTTCTCTGTGTGAAAAATGTATATCTTTGTTCTATATGTGTTTCTATTGTTTTTTTCCTATATAAGTTTCTTTGATTTTGATTTATTATTATTCTTTAGATATCTGTTTGTTTCCTAAGGAGAGAAAGAAGGGGTGGCGAGTTGGGTGGCAGGGGAGGTGGAAAGTACTGCAGAGGAGTTGGGGGAGGAAAATCCATAATCGTAATATATTCCATAAAAATTTGTCAATAAAACCAAAAATAGAAGAAAATAATAGTTACAAAACATGGTGCAAAAATTTGTATGTAAAATTGGCTAGAGTACATAAGGGACAAGAAAGCACAATATAAATGAGCCCAAGACTTTATTTTATGTTCCATTAAATTCTGAAACTATGTAGTGGTGACATTTTAGTTATTAAGCTTTTTCTTGCTCATCTCACTTTCTCCAGTGGAACTATATACAGTTCTAATAAACTGTGCATCCATTTTTAAAAGAAAATGTTTTTGTCCCCATTATTCTGATTGAAGTGCAACATTTTGAATTTTCTTAGGAAACAACTAGTGCTTCCCCTGGTCTGGCATAAATTTCTGCTTTGATAATTTTTCCTGTCATTCCTTTCCTCTAATTTGCTCTGGTATTTGTAGTTTCTTTTTGTGGAAACATAGATTAGTGACTGAGAATTATGCTTCTACATAATGGTTGGTATTATAAGAGTCTCTCTTGACATGTATTTTTGTAAAATTTCCTTTCACGCAGTTTATCATTTCTTCTAATTCTTTTCTCACCTAAGGGTTTCTATCTATTATTTTTATTTATTTATTTATTTATTTATTTATTTATTTATTGCACTCCAGATTTTATCCTCCCCCCTCGTTCACCTTTAGACTGTTCCACACTCCATACCTCCTCTCCAACCCCTGTCTCTATGACACAAACACAACAATCTAACAGTCATGGTGTAAAAGCTGAGGAACTGGTGGAGACCTATGCTGAACAGGGCAGGCCCCTTGCTTGCAGTTTCAGTCTCTGTGAGCTTCAGTCTCTGTGAATCCACAAGTCCTCCTTAGTATATTTAGTGCACCATGTTCTTCTAGTGTCCTCCATCCCCTTTGACTACTACAATCCTTACTGCCCAACTTCTATATGGTTTTCCATCCCTGGACCTGATGGGGACCTCCAGTTTAGACTCTTCACTTTCTCTCTACATAATATTCGTTTGTGGGTACCTGGAGTCACTCCCATTAACTGCCTTATTAGGCATCTTTAATGACTAATGATTAAAGCCTTTGAGTACAGCTAGTTTCAATAATTTTTCATTTTACATCAGTCTTGTGTGTTTCTTTTTACACAATGTTTCTGGACTAACTACTCTCCCGTTCATTACCATCAAAGCAATGTAGGGCATGAGTTCTCTCTCATGACATGGGCCTCAAGTTAAACCAAACATTGGTTGGCCACTCCCACAAGTTCTGTTCTACCATTGGCCTAGTACACCTTGTTGCCAGGACACATTGTAGGTGGAATGTTTTGCAGAGGGTTTGATGTCCAGGTTTCTTTTTCTATCCTTCAGAGTACCTTCTTGTGAGCAGAGACTAGAGCTCTAAGACTTCATCAGCTCGATATCTCTACATTCAGTGAACTGTGTAGAAGTTGTCTTCAGTAGTGAAACTTTACTATTAGTTTTCAGACAACAACCTACTGTCCCAGCATTAGCCTAAACTGTTTAAGGATCTCAGTATAAATCCTTCAGCCAAAAACTCAACCAAATATAACACAGTCCCACCAGTGGAAGCCTTGGCCTGTTACAAAAGATGGTCAGTTGAGACTCCATCACCAGAAGTCCAAACTAAGATTACCTTCATAGATACCGGGACATTTCTACTGCACAAGGTTTCCACTCCCTCCAAGACAAAGGTTTCATTTTTCTCTGCTCACACTCTGTTCCTCCATACTTGATCCTTCCCATTGCTGAGCACATCTGCTATGAGTTCACTCACTGAAGCTATTTTTTTCTTAAGCACTCCTCGTTATTTAACCTCTCTGGTACTTTTGACTCTAGCTTGGTTATTACTTATTTAGCAGATAATATTCACTTATAAATAAGTAGATACCATATTTGTCTTTCTGTGTCTGATGTAATGGCTATGAAATAAATTCACAAACCTATGAATGCATGAATTATTTTACATAAGCCGGAAATATACACTGTAAAAAAAGAGTCAAATAAAAGAACAATGTTGGTCTAATAGATGTGTACATAATGCAAATGAATCCATATTTATCCCCCCTACACAAAACTGAAGTACAAATGGATCGAAAACCTCAACACAAAATAAGAAACATTGAACCCTATACAAGAGAAAGTAGGGAATAGCATTAACGCACATTGAAAGAGAAGAAAAATTCTAGAACAAGACACTGGGCACAGGTACTAAGATCAGCAATTAATAAATGGGAATTCACGAAACTGAAAATTTTTTGTAAGAAAAAAAAGTAAACACCATCAACCAGACAACCTATAGAATGAAAAAAGAGTTTTACCAACTATACATCTGATGGAAATCTATTATTAAAAGTGTATAAATATCAATGAAGTAGATATTAAGATAACCCTAATAATTCCATTTAAAATTGGGGGGTATCTAAACTTTAAGTTTACAAAAGAGAAATCTGCAATGATTGCAAAACCCAGAAGTGTTCAACATTCATATCCATCAGGGAAATGCAAATGAAAACAGCTTTGAAATTCCATAGAGGCTAAGATCAACAACACATGTGACAGTTCATGTTGGGGAGGATGTATAGCAAGAGGGACACTCCTCCATTGCTGGTGAGAGTAAAAACCTGAACAGCCACTATGGAAATCAATAGAGTGGTTCCTCATAAAATTAGGAATTAATCTACCTCAAGACCCAACTACAGCATTTTGTTGGCATATACCCAAAGGATGTTGAAGCCTACCACAAGGACACTTGCTCAGCTATGTTTCTTGTAGCTTTATTCATAATAACCAGAAAGAACCTATATGCCTCTCAACTGAAGAATAGATAATGAAAATGTGGAACATTTACACAACAGAACATTACTCATCTGTCAAAAATGATACTTTCAGACAAATAGATGTTCTGAAAAACATGTTTTATTCTGTTATGTGTGTATA
Organism: Rhynchomys soricoides; assembly: GCA_019843965.1. Lineage (NCBI taxonomy): Eukaryota > Metazoa > Chordata > Mammalia > Rodentia > Muridae > Rhynchomys > Rhynchomys soricoides. The sequence goes on from JADRCH010000243.1 coordinate 7,893,809, forward strand.
GCAGGTTCACATGTTTTCAAGTTGCTTGCTTTGGTAAGGTGCTTTGTGACAAAGAATTGTGTCTATATTAGTGAATTCTTCTTGAACATTGGACAAAATCAGTAATTTTCCTGTGTAGTATATTATACAGACCATACTATGACTGATTTCAAAGAGCAGTGAGAGGACATAAAAGTCATCATTGCCCTTGTGAGTTGATGTTCTTCCTTTCTAATTATATAATTGTTTTATTTTTTCTTATATGCTGTTTTTAGTGTGTTTTTTGTTTTCTTATGTAGAAGTCTGTATTTTGCAATATTAACAAACATAATATAGCTTATAATTAAGCAATGCTTACAGGATGCATGTATTTTCTATTATTTGTTATGATCCTGTTGACTAATTTATTTTTATTTTTATTTTAAATACTTCATTTAAATTTCAAATGTTTTCCCTTTCCAGGTCTCCCCTTTGCAAGCCCCCTATCCTATCCTCCCCTTGCTTCTATGACAGTATTCCCCCACCCACTCACCCACTCCCATCTTTCCTCCCTGGCATTCCCCTATACTGGGGCATCTAACACCCTTAAACCCAGGGGTATCTCCTCCCACTGGCCAACAAGGCCCTCCTCTGCCACATATGTGGTCAGCACCATGGGTCCCACCATGTGTATTCTTTGGTTGGTGGTCCAGTCGCCGGGAGCACCAGGGGGCCTGGCCAGTTGACACTGCTGCTCCCTCCATAGGGCTGCAAACTCCCTCAACTCCTGCAGTCTCTTTTTCAACTTCTCCATCTGAGACCCCACTCTCTTTCCAAAAGTTTCTGTGAATTGAATCTTGGTTATTCTGATCTTTTGGGCTAATATCTACTTATCAGTGAGTACATACCATGTTTGTTCTTTTGTCACTGAGTTACCTCACTCAGGATGATATTTTCAAGTTCCATCCATTTGCTTGCAAATTTCATGAAATCATTGTTTTTAATAGCTGAGTAGTATTCCGTTGCTGTATATTGCTTTTATGTTTGGAAGGTAGTCTTCTTTTCTCTTATTGTTTATTCATTGAGTAGAATTTGTTTCACTAAAGGAACTTCATGGATATGCAATTTATTATTGACAATCATTTGCTTTGAATAACTTAATGATAATCCTTACCCAATTTCAATGGGAAATGTAATTGTCCACATTCTTTTACAAATGTGTATATACATGTGAGTACTCCAACTTAGTCTTTGACATCAAGATGCTCTTATTAACTTGAAGAGTGCTATGACGTAGTTCATTTCTCACAGACTACACCTAACACAAATTCCTATCTCAGCTTCAGGGTGTGACTATTCTGATACATCACTTATAAGAAACTACTGATCTCCATCTTTTACTCTTTACTTTTAAGGAATTTTTTTGTCTCCTGGGCCCATTTTTGCAAGAGTCTTGCCAGAAAAGTAAGATTGATTCAATATTTTTCTTCAACATTCCAAAAGTTAGGTATAAGTTGGGATATTTATCACAATAAAACAACAATAATGAAAGGGATATCGAGGAAGTAGTTCTCCTTCTACACTTACAGCAAAGTCTCCTCTTGTCCATTTTTTTGTCTGTAATCTCCTACAGTATTAGTATTTGTGTGTCTGTCTCATAGGCAAAAAAGACACCTTGAATAGATCTGGAATTAATACATGGTCATAAGAGTGGAAAGAGCAGCATCACTTAAAGTAAGACACACTGAGTGATGTATTTTCTAGTTGGTTTTGCTGACAGCATCTATTACCCAGTTTCACTTTCAGAGAGTTTTTTGATCAATGCCTTGGATACAAAGCAGAAAAATACAGTAAATATTATATAGATTTTTTCCTTCAGACTACTCTTCAGTCCACTCTCTATTATTTTCTTTTCAGAGTCCTCAGGAGACATTTATTTATTCATTTATATTTCATCCCAAGTTTTAGCACCAATAACTGAGAAACATAAACTATATTGCTTTCAATCAATCTTTGACAAAATCATAACCTTATCACCATTATCTTTTAATAAACATTTATTACAATCTATCACATATTACTTTTTACCATATAATTTATCATTGTTTGAGTACATTCAGCATTTCCTTCAACTATTCATTGGACTGAAATAACTTTTTATGTCTTGTCTGAAAAGTAACATTTACTTTTATCTGGCTACTAGATATTGTAATTAGAATTTATTTGCTAAAACTGATAAATTACATTTTTTAACTTCATTTAATTTTAACTAAAAATTAATATTTCTTTGGTTACACACTGATTAAGGTTATTAATTAAACAGAGCTTTTACATGAATCATTACTTTTCTGAAATACAGTTGCCCTGGCTATAGTAATAAACTGGTGTTGGTAACTGAGACATTTGTTTTTGGAAGGAGAAGTCCTAGGACTTGAGAGGTAAGCAAACACTTAACATAGTCAAAACGTTCCTGAAATGTAAGAATTTACAAATTCACTACTTAAAATGCATAAGTATTAGTACCTGCTAGGGAAAGGAGAAGTTCTTGTTGACCAACTGCCTACAAGTTTTACATGAATAGCCAACAATCCAGGTTGCCATCCATTCTGCCATATACATTTTTGATGATGCAGTAACATTTGAGTCATCTCTGTGTAATGTATAACCATCATATGTGCTTCTCTAGTTAGACCTATTAAACTCACTGATTCCCAAAGCTGAATATGTGTGTGAGTGCGTGATGTGTGTGTGTGTGTGAGCATGAGTGTGTGCATGCATTTGGATGGGTGTATGTGTGTAGGTGTGGGCACACACATGTACATGTGAATGTGTATGTATGGGGATATGAATCTGTGATATATGTGCCTGTGCCTGTGTGTATGCATGTATTCTGGCAATTGAAGTCAGGATCTTGTGCTTACATGTCAAGTACTTTACCAAAGATGTCATCACATGGACCTAACTAAAGATTCTTTGAGATTTATGTCAGTTTAGTTTGGTACCAGCAAAAGTAAAATGGGGGAAATATGTCCCTGAGAACAAATGACCATTTTGATAATACATTAACTCATCCTCTCCAAATTCCACAGAACTTAATTCACATGGTCCTGTGATGGTAATGTTTAAGTTTAGGGATTTATACTATTATTAAGGTAAAATGCAATCTCTAACCATATCTATGAATGCCTAAGTGGTTTAAAAACAAGATGGAGGATCTAAGAAAATGTTTGTTTTGTCTCTTATAATGTAAGGAGGTCATTTTAAGCAGCAAAACAACTCATGAGAAGAAGAGTTGGCCATGATTTCCAATTTGTCAGAAATTTGAGGTGAATAAACTTGTACTTTTGTAAATTAGACTGTGATGTTCATTTCTGTCAACAGAAGTTGATTCCATATATAGTTGTTCAGTACCCACTTGTTTCTCATGGAGTCAATTAAAAAGCATGAAACTTCATAAAGAGTAAGAATATCCTAGGATTCAAAATCGTAAGCCTCTGCTGAGGAGGTGTTTGTTAACAAGGGACTATGTCTCCTTGTACAAATTTATTCTCTCTTCATACAAGAATACTTCTGTATGTCAATTACATTATTTCCTATGTCTTTATTGGTTCATTAATGAGTCAATGTTCATAGTAACAGTTTTGCTAGACATCCATAGCTAGGCTAAACCTATGGAATATACAGTTCCTGGATACACTGATGTCAAAGTCACTTTCTTAACAGGTAAATCAGTTCTTTTTACTTACCAAGTTTTGTGTTGTGCTTGTTTTTAACTTATGCATGGTATTGTGAGATAGGGTTTTCCTATTTTGTAACCCTGGCTATCCTGGAACTGGCTGTATGGTTGAGTCTGGCTTTGGACTCAAAGAGAGTCACCTGCCTCTGCCTCTGCCTCCTGAGATCGAGGGCTGGAATTAAAGGTATGTGACACATTCCCAGTTGGCTTTTTTAAACTTTCATAACTAGATGGGTTTTAAGAAATAAATTGGCTATCCAATAGCTGATATTAGTATTTTGGTATAAAATGCATAAAATCATAAAATGCAAGATTTAGTTTTTGACAATTGAAAAATGGATATAACAACAAAGATCACAATGTGTTTAAAAAAAAAAGTAGTTTAAGGACAAAGATGCATTAATGCCTCAGGAGCAAAAGATATTTTCCCATTGTTGGGAAGAGTGATTCTATTTTTTTTTTTTTAATATTATATTAATGGAAATTTTATTCTGTTTTCCTAAGAAATGAATTTATGTACATGCTGTTCCTTATCAATTAGAAACAAATTTTTGCTTATTTCTTTACAATTTCATTGAGCCTGAAGACTGGCTAACTCATCCTTGGTGTCCATGATAATACCCGTAAAAATGTGTATTGACCATGACTGATGGATAATTTCATGTTTTACCTATCTGAAGCATATGATATTGTGTGGAAGAATATGATGAATAACTGGCTATTATATAGACTTTAAGTATAACATTATAAATTCACAGTGTTTAATTCTTATTTTTTAAGTATATTATTTGCAAGAAAGCTATGTTATCTAAGTAAAGTATCAGTTCATATTATTAAAGATGGGTGTAAGAACTGATATTTTGGAGAATAGGATGTTGTTTACTTTGGGTTTACATTAGTATGTTTGAAACTTTGCTTGTCACTCATGTACTCTGAATTTTCAGAACTTTGTTATAACAGTCTTTATTTTATTTTAATTACTGGAAATAACATTTTGTTTTTATACAGTATATCCAGATAATGGTTTTCCTCCTCTCTATTCTTCCCTGTTCTTCTATATCTCTCCTCCCATCCAGTTCCACATACCTTTTGACTTTCATTAGAAAACAAAAAGACGTCTAGAGAGTAATAATAGAAGAAAGTAAAATAATAATTGAAACAAAACTTAGCAAATTGGAATGGGAGAAAACAACCAAACATGAAAAGGAGACCAAGAAAATGTACAAAACACCTATAGAAGCAAGACACACACATTTGCACACACAGAAATCTCATGAAAATATAAAACCAAAACTCATAATATTCCAAGGACTTAGTAGTTTAAAACAAATGCTCTGCCTTTACACCAAGAAACAAAGAAATTTCACAGGTGCTTTTGATGCCTTTGTTGATGTTTCTATTCTTTGCCTTCTACTGATGGTGTCTAATCTTAAGAGTGGTTTCTTTCCCCAGTGAGACTCCCTTGGAGAAAAGTTATCAGTATGAGATAGCTTTTGGGATTGTTATGATGACTTCTACTTTTCTTTTCTATTCTAAGATTCCATATGCCAGTCAGTGGTGGTGCATGCCTTTAATCCCAGTACTCGGGAGGCAGAAACAGGCAGATTTCTGAGTTCGAGGCCAGCCTGGTCTACAGAGTGAGTTCCAGGACAGCCAGAGCTCCACAGAGAAACCTTATCTCAAAAAACAAACAAACAAACAAAAAAAGATTCCATCTTTTGTAGCTACATTCAATCCCTTGCATGAGTCTTCAGTCTCTGTGAGTACTGATGTTTAACAGTATTGTTTTGTTTAGAAGGCCTGTTTCCCATATCTCTTATACTCTTTCTACCCTCTTCCACTGGGTTCTCTGAGATACGAATGGGGCGGATTTGATGACAACATCCCATTTAAGGTAACAATGTCTCTCACTTTCTGCTCATTGTGGGTCTTGATATTTGTTCCCATCTGCTGCAATAAAGAACTTTTCTGAAGGTGGCAGATCGACATACTAATCTATGATTGTAGCAGAATGTTTTTAGAAGTCATCTTAATAACCTTTAAAAGAAAACGAAACATTACTATTTGGTTTTCCTCTAGGTCCCTGGAATATCTTGCTTCAGGTTCTTTAATATTCAAGCACTTTTGGGTATGTGTCCTATCTCATGGACATGCCTTAAATTCAGTCAAATATGGATTAGTTACTCCCACTAACTTTGTGCCATTATGTATCAGTATGTCTTACAGGAAGGCTACCATTGTAGTTCAAAGGGTTTGTAATCAAGTTGTTGTTTTTATTTCTCCTTTAGTTGTAGGCAGATTTCCTTTCAGTACTGTGAACACCATTCAGTATCTCTGAAGTCTTTTGGTAGTTACCAGCTCAACATGTTGATGTTCAATGAGTTTATCAATTTTCTTCTGCAATAGGGCATTACAGTCAGTTTGTGGAGAAGAACCAATAGTGTTGGGAATAGCTGAGATTGTTTAAGGATTCTCATTGGATCCTTTTGGCCAAAAAATTGATGAGAGGTAAGTCTTTCCATGTCCTCAACATTCCATTGCTGTAACATGTTGAGCTGGGTCTGGGTCTAGCATGTTATACTTGTGATTTCATTTAAATCAGCATCATATATGTAGATATATTTCAATATTTTCTGTTGTCTTATTTCTATATAGCCTTTCAAATGGCCCTAAGGATTAACTGTTCTGCCATGTATTCCTTCCCTCTTCCTCTTTTTCCCTTACTCTTCTTGTTTGATCCCTCTGTTTTAGTATCACCCTTCATCCATACATAAACATCTATTATATTTTCCATTCACAGGGATATCCATCGTCTACCACTAGCTCCTTATACACTACCCTCTGTGGTCTTATGTACTGTATCTTGTTTATTATGAAATTCCCAGGCAAGTAGATGGAACAAGATAAAAAAAAAATCATTGAATAAGGTAACTCAAACTCAGACATATAAATATGGAATATATTTTTTTATGTTCAAATTTAAATTGTTAAGTAATTAATAAACACAATGTAGATAGCTTATGTACGTCATTGACATAATAGGTGAATGATTCTCCAGATTTGTTTTCTAATCATTGTACATTTGAATATCACCAAGCTTGAGTGTGCCATTTTTCTCTGTGTACGTATATTCTGCTCTTGATAATGATATTCAGTACTCAAATTTTTCTAAAGTAATGATTTATCCACCCATCAAAATAGAAATATAGAACAGTGGAGAATAAAAGACCACTCAAACAAGGACTCTCTTTAACAAAGGAATTAAACTGAAATTATTTAAACATACACTATCTGTGAATTTTAATTCCAGAAACAATTCTAGATAATTTTCATATTTCTTTGATGATGATTTTGAATATATATATATATATATATATATATCCATCCTAAGACTAAGTGAAAATTTGATTAATTAAAAAGTAAAAGACAGGGAATGTAATTAAGAGAACTAGACAGTTTCTAAATAGCTTTCAATTTTCACCTACGCAGAACTTAAAGCAGAAAGTCAGTTTGACTTTGATATATTGTCTAATCTCTCATCTATGAATACTGAAATTTCTTTTTCCTAAGCATGTAAAAGTAAAAGAATATAAAATGTGGTTATATGTAATATGAACACTATTTAATGCAAGGCACGATGTTCACACAGCATTAAAAAAGTTAGACATTTTATTGATAGTTCTTATCATATAATTCTGTTTGAAGACATTCTTTTACCTTGTGATAAGATATTTCTGAGTTCCTTCAAAGGAAAAAAACACATGGTCATTTCATTAGATGCTGAAAAAGCATTTGATAAAATTCAACATCCCGTCACAATAAAAGTCTTGGAACAATCAGGAATTCAAGTAAAACATAAACATAGTAAAAGTGATATACAGCAAACCAGTAGCCAACATCAAACTAAATGGAGAGAAACTTGAAGCATTCCCACTAAAATCAGGGATTAGGCAAGGCTGCCCTCTCTCTCCCTATCTATTCAATACAGTACTTGAAGTTCTAGCTAGAGCAATAAGACAAGAAAAGTAGATCAAAGGTTTACAAATTGGAATGGAAGAAATCAAAATATAACTATTTGCAGATGATATGATTGTATATTTAAGTGACCAAAACTCCACCAGAGATCTACTACAGCAGATAAACAACTTCAGCATAGTGGCCAGATATCAAATTAACTCAAACAAATAAGTAGCCTTTCAATACTCGAAGGATAAAAAGACTGAGAAAGAAATTAGTGAAATGATACCCTTCACAATAGTCACAAACAACATAAAGGATCTTGGTGTGACTCAAACCAAACAAGCGAACGATCTCTATGAAAAGAACTTCAAGTCTCTGAAGAAAGAAATCAAAGAAGACCTCAGAAGATGGAAAGATCTCCCATGCTCATGGATTGGCATGATTAATATAGTAAAACTGGCCATCTTGCCAAAAGTAATCTACAGATTCAATGGAATCCCCATCAAAATTCCAACTAAATTCTTCATAGACATAGAAAGAACAATTCTCAAATTTATATGGAATTACAAAAAAACAAGGATAACAAAAACTGTTCTCAACAATAAAAGTAATTCTGGGGGAATCAGCATCTCTGACCTCAAGCTATACTCCACAGCAGTAGTGACTAAAACTGCAGGGTATTGTTAAAGTGACATGCAGGTAGATCAACAGAATAGAATTGAAGACCAGAAATAAACCCACATACCTATGGTCACTTGATCTTTGACAAAGGATTTAAAGCCATCTGGTGGACAAAAGAGAGCATTTTCAACAAATGGTGTGGCTCAACTGGTAGTCAAAATGAAGAAGAATGAAAATTGATCCATTCCTATCTCCCTGTACAAAGTTCAAGTCCAAGTGGATCAGTGACCTCCACATAAACCAAGATACACTGAATCTAATAGAAGAGAATGTGGGGCAAACTCTCGAATACGTGGTCACAGGGGAAAAGTTTCTGAACAGAACTCCAATGGCTTATGTTCTAAGATCAAGAATCGACAAATGGGACCTCCTAAAATTGCAAAGTTTCTGTAAGGCAAAGGACACTGTCAATAAGACAAAATGGCAACCAACAGATTGGGGAAAAATCTGATAGAGGGCTAATATCCAATACATACAAAGAACTCGAGAAGTTAGAATCCAGAGAACCAGATAACCCGATCAAAAATGGGGAGCAGAGCTAAACAGAGAATTCTCACTGAGGAAACTAGAAGGGCTGAGAAGCACCTAAAGAAATGTTCAACATCCTTAGTCATCAGGGAAATGCAAATCAAAACAACCCTGAGATTCCACCTCATACCAGTCAGAATGGCTAAGATCAAAAACTCAGGTGACAGCAGATGTTAGGGAGGATGTGGAGAAAGAGAAACACTCCATTGCTGGTGGGATTGCAAGCTGATGCAACCTCTCTTGAAATCAGTTTGGCGGACCCTCAGAAAAATGAACATAATACTACCTGAGGACCCAGCTATTCCACTCCTGGGCATATACACAGAAGATGCTTTAACATGTAATAAAGATACATGCTCCACTCTCTTCATAGCAGCCATATTTATAATAGCCAGAATCTGGAAATAACCCATAAGTCCCTCAAGAGAAGAATGGATACTGAAAATGTGGTACATTTACACATTGGAATACTACTCAGCTATTAAAAACAATGTCTTCATGAAATTCACAGGCAAATGGATGGAACTTGAAAATATCGTGAGTGAGGTAACTCAGTCACAAAAGAATGAACATGGTATGTACTCACTGATAACTGGATATTAGCCTAAAAGTTCGGAATATCCAAGAGTCACTTCATTGCAACAGGCTGAGTGTGAGGTCCCAGATGGAGGAGTTGGAGAAGGGACTGAAGTAGCTGAGGGAGCAACAGTGTCGTCCATTGGCCTGAACTCCAGATGCTCCTGGAGACTGGATCACCATCCAAAGAATTCACATGGAGGGATCCATGGTGCTGGCCACATATGTGGCAGAGGAGGGTCTTGTTAGCCATCATGGGGAGGAGAGGCCCATGGACCTGAGGGTGTTAGATGCCCCAGATTAGGTAAACGCCTTGGAGGGAAGACAAGAGTGAGTGGGTGGTTGGGTGAGGGAATAACCTCACAGAGGAAAGGGGAGGGGTCATGGGATAGGAGGTTTCCAAAGGCGAGACCTGGAAAGGGGAAACATTTGAAATGTAAATAAAGTATCAAAAATAATAAATGAAATATTTCTAAGTTCTTTTCAATTTTAAATAATTTTCTTAATTCTAAACAGTACAGACATAATTTTAAAATGTTAATTTCCTAATAATGTAAAACTAAAGAATCATAATAGGTTAAGAAAATAATTATAATCAATACAGCAAAATGAACATAGTATTAAACTCTTCCCTAATGATTCATAGTTATATGCATAGACTAGTTCATATCTTAAATGCCATTGGAGAAATTTCTATTTGTAGTAGATTGTGATAAACACAGTGACCCATAGCTGGTCAAAATACTGAGAAAAATAGACTCTGGATCCTCTGCCACAAAAGTGGACTGGATAAACGGAGGCAGATGTTTATTTGAATTCACAATGATTGAAACCACAAACACAAAACTTGTCCAATCACACAGCCAGGAAAAATTTCAGAAGATAGATGAGAATTGGGCATGTCATTCTACCTACATCCATGAGCTCTTGGCAATTGTTTGCGTCTGTGGGAGGGAGATACCATTTTCTTTATGATTTTAGCCTTTAGTAGTTAGTCATGATCCAGTAGAAGACCAAGATCCAAGAATATTTAGCCAAAACAATTTGGTCTTGATTGGTAAACAAAATGAAAACTAAAATAAAAGGCATAAAAAGCAAGTATAGAAGGTAAAATGGAATTGGGATGTTAACATGTTCAAACATGTTGCATGAAAGCTGTCAAAAAAACTAACGAAAATTCTAACATTTAAGAAGTGCTCAAGCTGAACAAGCAGGATTGGGAAGAAAGAAAAAGTGAAAGAAGGCCCTGAGCATTAGTTAGAGAGTTTCTTGTGAGACTGTGCCTATTGGTAATATCAGAAGCTACACCCATAAAGTCTCACCAACATTACTGGTCACATATGAGCTGAACAAGGGCATCATTAAGGGAAGGGGTTTGTAAACCCCATAGGAAGAACAACAAACAATCAGACATTCCAGAACTCCCAGGGACTAAACCACCAAACAAATTGTACACACGGAGGGACCAATGGCTCAAGCTGCATATGTATCAGAGGATGCCCTTGTTGGGCAACAATGGGAGGGGAGGCCCTTGGTCCTGTAAAGACAGGATGCCCCAGTGTAGAGAAATGCCATGAAAGGGAGGCTGAAGTGGGTGGGTGGAGAAACACCCTCATAGAAGCAGGGTGAGGGGGGATGGGATAAGGGGTTGCCAGGGTGGAAACTGGGAAAGGGGATAAACATTTGAAATGGAAATAAAATATCCAAATAAAAATTTAAAAAGCATGCCTTAAAGAATGAGGAAAAGACTATGAGGCATCAACACAAAACTAAGAAACATAGGTAAATAAGGAATGCTAAGAGTTACTCTTCCCCAGGGAAGAGCATACCAATTGGCTTATCAAGGTCAAGTGATAGGCCCCTGAAACATATGCAAGTAAAATTATATAGCTGGGCAGTGGTGGCACACACCTTTAACCCCAGCACTTGGGAAGCAGAGGCAGGCGGATTTCTGAGTTAGAGGCCAGCCTGGTTTACAGAGTAAGTTTCAGGACAGCCAGAGCTACACAGAGAAACCCTGTCTCAAAAAAACAAACAAACAAACAAAAATTATATAGACTAAGAAGTTTTATTAAACACACACACACACACACACACACACACACACACACTACCACCACTACCACCACCACCACACATATAATGTAATTATATTGGAAAAACAGATTTTCCTTCTCCCAACAGGTATAAATGAGTTCCACTGTTAATTCTTATGCTAGTGGCGAGATTTACATATACTTTTAAAAAATGTAACCAAACAAAATATAATAAGATAAAATAAAAAACTTATCACATTAAAATCAGACAAAACAAACAGAAGGTAGTCAACCCAAGAATAGGTACAAGAACCAGAAACTCACTTGTTTGCACACTCAGGAATCATAGAAAAAAGAAAGCCATAATAAAAGCATGGAGGATCTATTGCAGACTCATTCTGTTTCAGCAAATGGAGATTTACTAATGTCGGCATAGAGGATATTCCTTTCTTGGTGTCGTCCACCCCTTCTGGATCTTATATTCTAGGCACTGCCTCTTCCATTTTCTGATCTGTGAGGAGAGGGATTTGATGAACTCATCCCATTTAGGGATAAGTGTTCCAAAATCGCTCACTCTGAGTAACTCTGGTTTTTATGCTCTATGTTGGTTCGTTGTGCTACAAGAAGACATTTTTCTGATGATGACTAAACAATGAATAAATCTGTGAATATAGCAGACTATCCTTAGGGTTCATTTTATCACACATATTTTCTTTTAGCTTAGTATCAGTTGGATTTGTTTCAGTGTTATGGACTTTCAAATAGTGTGTTATTATTTTTTAATGTTAATATATGGACATGTGTATATAATATAGTAGAGATTCACTAGACCTTCACAATAGTAATAAAATATTTTAGTATTACTAATAGCTACAGTACTATAAACAATATTAGTAACAAAATAATTGCCAATACATTTTCTAGTAAAATACTATTATTAATCTCTAAATATCTAATCAGCCACATACTACACATTAAAATACCTAGGTTATTATTTCAAATCTCTAGTCCTGTAAATTCACACTTACATATCCATTACTCTGAACTTTGTTTGAAATATTTGACATAGATTTATTTATTCTTATTATATACTAACTTGTTATTTTCTACTTTAATTCAAATTCTGAGTTTATTAATATTTAAATTTTCTCAATGCTCCAGGCCCACAAAATTCCTTCATATGACAGAGAGAATGGTGGCAAAGGGTAAGATGTTGTTTATCTCAGTCTTTTAGCATTTTTCTCTTTAATATCCTTTCCTTTTCTGGAGTTTTACCTAGAGATATTTTTCTCAGAGTAAGGAAAGTTAACTTTTCAAGAATCTACTTCAAAAAATCTTTTCATATCCTGTTCCTTTTCATGGTCTGTGTACTCCTTAATTGACTGGTTGTTTTGATTCTGGCATTTTGATTGCCCCAAATAATGAGAAAGCAAGACCAGTGCTTCTACTGAGCCTCACCATTTCAGCCTCAACAGAGAAACTTTCATCTTCTATCTTTTAAGAATTCTATCTAAGGTTAATCATTTAATATTTTCTTTAATGTTTCTGTTCTTCTGTGGTGTAATATAACTGTTTGAAGGTCACCACTGTTCATGAAACTTTCAGTGCTAAGATATTACCTCTTTTTCATATCCCAATTCTAATAATTATTTATATGTATTTATTTATTTTTAATTAATTACGTTTGAGATTCAGTCATGCTGAGTAGCATAGGAAGGACTTAAATTAATGATGCTCTTGAGTGCTGCTGGTGTTACATTTGAGAATTATCATGCTGACTTCCATCTATATGCTCTTTCTACTGCAATACATTAAACCAGAGTAAATCAGTTTTATTTTAAGTAAGCTTTTTTGTTAAATAATACACACATTATACCCCTCAAAAACCAAACATAATAGGAACTAACAATCATCTGTCTTTAATACCTCTCAACATCACTAGACTCAAATTCCCCAATAAAAAGACATAAGCTAAGGCACTGGATATGAAAGCAGGATGCAGCATTTGCTGCATATAAGAGATACATCTCAGTGACTAAGACAGACATTATCTCAGAGTAAAAGGTGGGAAAAAAGTTTTCCAAGAAAATGGACACAAGAAACAAGCTGGAGTAGCCATTCTAATATTCAATAAAATAGATTTCCAACCAAAAGTTATCAAGGGAAATAGGGAAGGACACTTCATATTCATCAAAGGAAAATTCTACTAAGAAGAAGTCTCAGTTCTGAACATCTATTCCCCCAATGAAAGGACACCAATATTTGTAAAAGAAAAGGTACTAATGTTACACATTGAAGCATACACAATAATATTGGGAAACTTTAACTCCTCACTGTAACCAATGGATAAGTTATCGAAACAGGAACTCAACAGAAACACAGTAAAAATTAAGAGAAGTAGTGAACCAAAAGGATTTAACAGATATCTACAGAGCTTTTCACCCCTGAAATCAGAGAATACACCTTCTTTTCAGCACCTTATGGAACCTTCTCCAAAACTGATGATATAATTGGACATAAAATAAGCCTTATCAAATACAAGAAGATTGAAAAAATCCCATGTACTCTATCAGATTACTATGGACTAAGGCTAGAATTCAATAGCCAAAAAAAAAAAAAAAGTGAAAACCCATATACTTATGGAAAGTAAACAAATTTTTACTCAATGATAACTTGGTCAGGGAAGAAAAAAATGAAAGAAATCAATGATTTTATAGAATACAATGAAAATGAAGATACTTCATACCCAAACTTATGGGTCACAATGAAATCAGTGTTAAGGGGAAAATTCATAGCACTAAGTGTCTTTAAAAAGAAATTAGAAAGATCACATATAAACAAATTGACAGCATATCTGAAAGCTCAAGAACAGACAGAAGCAAACACACCTAAGAGAAGTAGATCTCAGGAAATATTCAAACTCAGAGCTGATATCATTGAGGTAGAAACAAAGAAGACTATTCAAGTATTCAACAAACCCAAGAGCTTGTTCTTTGAGAAGATCAACAAGATAGATACATCCTTAGCCAAACTAACTAAAGACAAAGAGAGAGTATCCACATTAAGAAATTCAGAAATGAAAAGGTAGAGATAATAATAAAAAAGGAGGAAATTTAAAAAATCATCACAGCCTACTATAAAAGCCTTTACTCTTCAAAACTGGAAAATCTAGATGAAATGGATGATTTTTTTAGACAGATACCGTGTACCAAAGTTAAATCAAGAGTACATAAACTATCAAAATATTCCCTTAACCCATAAGGAAATTGCCATTAGAAAAAAATCTTAAAACCAAACAAAGTTTAGGGCCAGATGGTTTTAGTGCAGAATTCTACCAGACCTTCAAAGAAGACCTAATGCCAATATTCCTCAAACAATTCCATTAAATAGAAATGGCAGGAACACTCTCTAATTCATTTTATGAAACCAGAGTCCCTGAACAGAATACCAATGGCACAGGCTCTAACATCAGCAATCAATAAATGTGACCTCATGAAGCTGAAGAGCTTCTGTAAAACAAAAGACACCATCTATAGGACAAATCAGAATGGGAAAAAATAAAACTTCTCTAACTCTACATCTGAGAGAAGGCTAATATCCAAAATTTATAAAGAACACAATAATTTAACCTCCAAATAATCAAATAACCTAATTAAAAAATGGTGTACAGAACTAAACAGGGAATTTCCAACAGAAGAATCTTGAATGACCTAGAAGCATTTAAAGCAATGTCCAAAGTCCTTAGTCATTAGAAAAATGCAAATCAAATGATCCTAAAATTTCACCCCACATCAATCAGAATGGCTAAGAACAAAAACTCAAGTGACAGCACATGCTGACATGGATGTGGAGAAAGAGTAACACTCCTTCATTGCTGGTAAGATTGCAAGCTGGTAAAATCTAAAATTAAAACTGGCTGTTCCTCAGAAAATTGAAATTGATTTACCTGACTACACAGCTATACTTCTCCTATGCATATACCCAAAAGATACCACAACATACCACAGGTGCACAAGCTCTATTATGTTCATTGTAGCCTTATCTGTGATACCCAGAAGCTAGGAAAAACCCAGATGTCCCACAATGGAAGAGTGGATATAGAAAATGTGGTTCATTTACACAATGGATTACTATTCAGCTATTAAGAACAAGGACATCATGAGCTTTGCACTCAGAACTAGAAAAGATCATACAGGGGGAGGTAACTTAAACCCGAAAAAGATGTACATGGCATATATTCACTGATAAGTGGATATTAGCCAAAAAGTACATAATGCCTAGGATACAACATACAGACTGTAAGAAGTGTAATAAGAAAATGCCTAAGTGAGGGGACTTCAATCTCACTTAGAATGGGGAAGTAAATAATCATGAGAGGTAAAGGGAGAGAGGGATCTGTGTGGGAGAGGGTAATGGGGGGAGGGGAACAGGATCAGGTATGGAGTGGGGGCCAGATAGGAGAGAAACCCAGAGGGCCTAGAGAATAAATGGAGATAAGCAACATGAGGGGGTGGGATGCAAGGGGATCCTCTAGAAAGTTCCAGAGACCTGGGGGGTAAGAGACTCTAAAGACTTAATGGGGGTGACCTCAGCCTAAAAGCCCATCATTGGAGAGAGGGAATCCTAAGGGCCCAACTCCAGAACATAGACAGGGCCTCAAACATAGGGACAGGTTACTAACCCACAGTCAAAATTTCTGACCCAGAACTGTTCTGGTCTAAAAGACTGCAGGAACATAAAATGGAGAAGAGACGGAAGGAAAGGCAGTCCAATGACTATCTCAACTTGGGATCCATCTCATGGGAGGGCACCAAGGTTTGACACTATTACTGATGCTATGATGCGCTTACAGACAGGAGGCCGGCCTGGCTGTCTCCTTAGAGGCCCTACCAGCAGCTGACTGAGACAGAAGTAGATACTTGCACCTAACCATTGAACTGTAATCTGGGACCCCTATGGTTGAATTAGGGGAAAGACTGAAGAAGCTTAAGGGGAGAGGGACCCCATAGGAAGATTATCAGTCTTAACTTATCCAGACCCCAGTGAGCTCCCAGAGCCTGAGCCACCAACTAGGAGCATACATGGGCCAGTCCGAAGCCCCTGGTACAAACATAGCAGAGATCTGCTTGATGAAGCCTTACTGAGGGAAGACACTGAGCTTAATCCTTGAGAGATTTGAGGTCCCAGGGAAGGAAAGGCTGGTGGGAAGGGACACCACCTCAGAGGCAAGGGGTGGAAGGAATGGAATGAGGAACTGGGAGAGGGGTGGACCAAAAAAGGGAGCCAAAGATGGAAATGTAAATAAATAAAATAATAAAAATTAAAAAAATAAGGAAAAACGTGTTTTGCTTAAATCTGTGGCAAATATATGATATCCCATCCCTTACTTTCGAATTCATGGTGGCTTCCAAGGATTTAATAGTATTTTTCCCCAAATGAAGTACATAAAACAATAAACTAACAACACAAATAATAAAATCTTTAAGTCTTTTTCAAAATACCTAACATCTCTAGAAAAAATTTACATCTGACTCAGATTCATCTTCAAAATACTATGCAGAATTAATCTCCTTAATTTTTGTACTAATATTTCATTCTTCTCTCATCATGGGGTAGAAGACTGTATTGCTGGGCTCAGAAGAACACTATGTGCTGTCTTAGCCTGTCATTATGTATAGTAGAGCTAGGGGTCTCATTACAATACATTCTCTTATCCTTTACATGATCACAAGTACATACTAATTCTGGGCTGCCTTTTACCTCTTAAACTCTGTTTCACTATTTGAAAAGTTTTTTATGTTCTCAATACTTTCCATGTTTGGCAAATTCTCAAATGTGAGTATATTTCCTTATGCCCTCAAAATTATCAGTTTTAGACAAACTGTTGCTATCCCATGAATTTATTTCTGAAGGTGTGCCTAATTCCTTAGCCAATCGAAAAACCTGACCTTGTCCCTAATGAGGAAGTTGTCAGAAACCATGGCTTATTTCTACCTTTGTAGGTAACATTAAAGATTTAATAGGTTTTGCTATTTATTCTCATTTCTGTTTTCTAGGTATTTTTCTCTGTAATATATTATTAGATCATTCATTTAAGCACTTATTATTTTTATACCCATGTATGGTTTTATTTTCTTCTTTGTCCCCCTCTTTTCTTCTTTGTTTGTTTCTTGTTTCTTTGTGTCTTTCTTTGTTTCTTTGTTTCTTTCTGTTTTTTTTTCTAGATCCCAGTTACATTTTATTCTTGCAGAATTAACCCCTACCAATTTGGGTGTTTTAAGTAAACATATCATGTCATAGACAATACTTACATTGCTTACATTGCTCATACTCTTACTCTGTCAACATTCACTTAATGTGAAACAGCGTTTTGCCATACCTGATACGTATTTTCTTCAGATATATCCTGACATTGATAACTCCATTTTTTACAATGTACTTTAATTCTTTATAAGCATCATCCATATTATTAACTACTTTAATAAAGTTGCTGTTAATCTAATGCTATTCATAATTCATTATTCATAGATTTGTCACAGTTTTGTTATATCATGTGTCTTATTATTCTACTTCCTTAGTCACCCAGCTTAATTTCAATGTGCAATGATGATAATCAATTTTCTTTATATATGTTTGACTTTTAGAGATGCTCTTTTTCACTGTATTTCTTTAATAAAAGTAAAACTTTAGTCAATGATAATTAACTATCAGATCAAAAATCTAATCAACTAACAAATAGCATTTTCCATACCTCTTCAAATAATAGTATTTCAATACTTTGATGACAACAAATTGTGTGTACTATGTTTAAATTCTTTACTATTTTCACTCAGGATTTTCTTTTTTTTTTTTTTCTTTTTTTCCTTTATTTATTTTTCATACTTTATTTACATTTCAAATGTTTCCCCCTTTCCAGATCTCCCCTTTGGAACTTCCCCATTCCCTCCCCTTCTCCCTGCCACTATGGCCTTATTCCCCCACCCAACCACCCACCCATCCACTCTCATTTTCCCTCCTTGGCATTCTCCTATACTGGTGGATTTAACACCTTCAGGCCCAAGAGCCTCTCCTCCCTCTGCTGGCTAACAAGACCCTCCTCTGCCTCATATGTGGCCAGCACCATGGGTCCCTCCCTGTGTACTCTTTGGTTGGTGATCCAGTCTCCAGGAGTATGGGGGGGGCTGCTCAGTTGCCACTGTTGCTCCCTCCATGGGACTGAAAACTCCCTCAGCTCCTTCATTCCCTTCTCCAAGTCTTCCATCTGGGACTTCACACTCAGCCCTACTATTGCTGTGAAGTGACTCTTGGGTATTTCGAACTTTTGGGCTAATAACCACTTAACAGTGAGTACCATGTTCATTCTTTTGTGACTGTGCTACCTCGCTCATGATGATATTTTCAAGTTCAATCCATTTGTCTGCGAATTTCATAAAGTCATTGTTTTTAATAGCCAAGTAGTATTCCATTGTGTAAATGTACCACCACATTTTCTGTATCTATTCCTCTGTTGAGGGACATCTGGGTTGTTTCCAGTTTCTGGATATTATAAATATGGCTGCTATGAACACAGTGAAACATGTGCTTTGGGAATTCCAGGAGCATACATCACTCAGGATTTTCAATCAGTAGTTTCTTAGAACCTTTACATTTAAACTATCTTCGTTTTTATTCTATTTAGCAGAAAGCAACACTTAATCACTTTTGACAGAATGTAAAGGTTTCTTTTCTTGAAAGATGAGTACTCTCATTTAATTTTTTTTTTTTTTACTTTTATTTCTCTCTGACCACTATATTGCCATAAATGTAAAGTATTTGAGCTTTTAGTTTTTTTAAGTTACCTCATTATTTTGGTGATTATAAACAGCATTGATGAGATTCAACACACATAACTACACATCTCTGATTCAGGTAGACCTTATAGATTTTATATTCATATGTCAAGTTATCTATTCAATGCTTTTGTTGCAATATTGAATAAACATCTTAATTTACAGTATCTAAACTGAGTTGTTACTAACTTCTAACTATCTCTTTCTAGATTCTACATTGCTATTTACTCTATCTACCTTAAAGTAAATCTTAGTTTTTCCTTAACTATCGATACTTACTCTATCAAAAATATCTAATGTTTTAATGTTTAAAAAACATTCACTTTATCCAACTTATTGTTTATACGCATTGACCTTTAAGTCCTGCTTAATAAAATTTTGCTTATGATATAGATGATGTTCTGTGTTTACTTTGGGGCTAGGTACTATTTGTATTTTCATACAGGTTTCTAAATTTATATTTTGGAATAATTGTCATCAAGGTGATAGTATTTGGAAGTAATCTTTTATAAAAACAAATGAGTTTCAGAAGTGGAATTATCTCATGGAGAACAATATCTCTTATGACGTCTTGGAGAATGATATCTCTTGTGGTGGATGCCACAGAGGGATTATAACTTTTACAGTTTCTAAAAAACTTCACGGAGAAATGAGCTGTGTACAAAGAAAGTGGGTTTCTTCTAGATGCAACATTTCCAATTATTTGAGCATGGTGAGCTGAGTTCTCAATATTATGAGGAACCACATTTTACTGTTCAGAATACATATCTCAATCGGTTTACAATAACAATTGAAGTGGAAAAGATATAACTCACATGTTGCAGATATCATGAGCAGCATTTATTTTTATAATGGAATATTGTCCAATTTTGTTAGAGTGTAACCTAGCAATAATTATGGGTTAAAAGTACATAAGATACATTTCATATGTCTAATGTGAATAATTTTCATTTGGACAAAAATTAATGCATAAAGAGTAATTCTGAAATGTTGTATTGGGAAAATATATTCAGGGTATCCATTAGAATATGGATAATGGAGCTTGGTAGATGCCTGAAAATAATTTATAACATAAAGTTGTGCTAAATAGAGTATATTTGATCTAAGAACTTGATTCTCAAGATTGTTATGGCTATTCTTGATGTTCAACCTGACTACATCTAGAATTATCTAAATCCACCTGAGACATCCAACCGTATGGACAGAGCAACTACCTGATTCTGGAACTTTCACTCATATCTGGTTAATGTTAGATTAGCTGGACCACAGCCTTTAAGTCATTCTAATAAATCTTATTTCTATAAATAATAAAGAGAGATTCATTCTATAAGTTATGTTACTCTAGAGAAACCTCACTAATACACATGCATTTTTCAAAATTTAAGAAAATAGTTTTAGTTTTATTCTGGAATAATTTTGGAAGAATTATGTGTTATTTAATAAAATAAAAAGAATTCAGGCTTACTATTTCTTTATGAAACCAATGCCACAACAAAACAATGTAAAACAAAGACAAAATATACATAGCCATTAGTTTGAAAACAGGCCTCAGACAATAATGAGGACTGACTTTTTTATTGACAGATACAAGTTGATGAGACCAATCACAGTCTCATTCCACTGCCAACAGTCATTTTCTAGGCAACGGAGCAACATAAACTCACTTAATTTTCAGATTTAGAGAGAAATAAATGGTGGTGTAGGGAAAGACTAATATATGTAATTTTGTAGACTGTATGCTAGGACAAAATATAGAGAAAGCATTCTCATCAGGTGGAAAGTTGAGGTCTTTTTTATGCAGACTCATGAGGAAAGACCCAAAATCTATCAAATTATCAAAATAAGAAAATTAAAGACCAACACTTATATGTGCTTAGGAATGTTACACAAGTATTTAAAACCTTTACTCAGTAGTTTAGGAACTAGAAGGTGAGATATTTCAATGGCTTCCAATTAACAACATTAAATGACATTCATGAGATGCCAGGTCTTGAATGATTGCGGAAGGGATAGTGTGGCATGGTTCTCACTCCTGTAACTGAGCAAGCAGGGCGTGAGGCTTCTAGATTGTTGTTGATTGATGTAGATATAAGGCTTGTTTGTATAACAATGTATACCTTTTACTTTATGTTTCTTTTTGGAAAATGTTCTCCCTGTCAAGGTTATCAGGAAATGTCCTCCTTGCTGAAGTTAATGACAACATGGTAATCAGAAACAGTAGGATTCCAGGAACTGAGAATATGTCTGGTGTTCCTTAGCAAAATGATGGCTGTGAACTTCAGGACAGTCCTTAAGACTGTGAGAAAGAACTCTAAAAACATGAGTTGAGGAATACATAAATCAGTGTGAGAATTGTTCTTTATAGGATTTCTCAACTATGCACAGTATAAGAATACAATTATATGAATTGTATGATGGGCTTCACTGACCTGAAATGACCGGGGTAGCTGGATTGATGAACAGCTTCATCAGAAAGATATTAAAGGTGATAAAGAGATTTACAGAGTGGTGTTCTCAGGAAAAGATTATTGTTTGTATTTAGAGTTGAACACAGAACAGTTTAGACTTTTAATCTGGAATGAAATACCAATCCAGAAATGGAGATCTTGAGGCTGGAATATATAGGCTTTTGTTCAGAATCTGGAGGAATAGTGGCCATGAAAAGTGTAGGCCTAGGCATAGCCTATATGCCTTTAATCCCAGCATTTAGGAGACAGAGCCATGCAGATGACTGTGTCCAAGGTCTGTCTACAGAATAAGTTTCAGGACAGCCAAGCATAGGCAGTGAAGGAGTTGGAAAACAGAAAGCTGGTGATAATATAATAGAACAATGAGGCCATGTTCCAGCTCCAGCAAACTGCAGAACTTAGCAACTTCAGACATGTGGGTCTATCTTTATAATCAAGGGGCTTGGGGCATAAGATGCTGATTTACAGGTTAACCAAAAGGGGACCTGGGGAAAATGATTGAATTGATAGGCAATTTTAAGACAGTAGCTTATACAAAATTAAAGACTAGGCTTTGGACTTCAAGGGAGAGCTATCTTGAGCAGAGATCTATCTTGAGCCGAACACAGAACTGTTAGCGTGCATCCATCACTGACTCTGAGTCATTCATCCACTTCCAAAAACCTCTTCCTCAGGACCCTTTCCCAAGCTGAGGCAGGTACTTGGCAATGAGAACACTGAAACTCCTATAAAGGACATTTATGTCAATATGTTTACATTGTTTGGATTACAAGAAACTAACCACAGAGGCATCAATAAAATTTAGGCCATAAATAATATAAACTCTTTTCTATGAGCTGGCTTATATAATAGACTATTGAGCCAATGTTTTTAACATACACATTAAAAATAAATTGATGTGCACAAAAAATAAAAGCAAACACAAGATATGCTAATTATGCTAAGAGGCTGTGAAAATATACAAATTAAACTACTATAAATAAAAATAAATAAGATAAAAGATATATTTATTGAAATATATTTCAATATATTGTATTGAAAACCAAGGAAGTAAATTTATCTAAAATAATGAACAGAAATTTAAAAGTAGCCTAAAAAAACAAAAAAAGCAATTCAATAATCTTTAAGATCTCAAAATGGAATAAGATGAGCATAATTTGAACCCTCAACTGTAAAGATATATATATCATATATATATGATATATATCATATTTATATATATATATATATGAGAAAAATCAATTTCGATGAAAATGAGAATCTCAATTATGAAACTTAATTGTGTATAAATGAAAAACAATTGAAGGATGAATATACAATCTATAGAATAATTGAATACCTAAACCTTATGTTTAACAGAAATTCATAAAAAAGGCAGATTAAGACACATATACTCCACAAAGGAACAAAGATAAGGGAAAGGAATATATTTTTCTCAATCATAATACAAACCTTTAAAAAGAGGAACAATAGAATTAAATGTGTGAAAAAAATTGAAAATCCTGTTATATAGATCTCTTTGCCAAGTGAATGATGTTTAAAAATAATTTTAAGTGTGTGTTTTATATATATATAAAGAAGAGGGAAGTCTTGCACTACATATGAAATGTTTTAAAAAATGATTTAGATGAGGATTATGAAGACATTATAGATGCTTAAATTAATATCTAGTTAGCCAATAAAATCAGAAAATGAAAAAATACATATCGTGTCCCCAAACTTATAAAAAATGCAATTATAAAAATGTTAGTATTTATTCAAAGATAGAAATAGGCAGAAAAACAACTTATAACACATAATAGATTTGTAGTGATGTAACTAATCATGTGAAAAAGGTTTATGCCATAATTAAAATGGAATAAATAAATACAAGTTTTAAGTTTGAAGACAAGAATGAATTCAGTCAGTTAATTCTTGGCTCCATGGAAGACAAGATCATGGGAGTTTAAAGTAAAGGAGGATGTAATAAGAGAAGTTGAACTAATTGTGACACCCTTTATTTCTTGGTACAATTGAATCAGCCTCATTGGTAAGCTGAAATAACTTTTCTACTAACTGCTTAACCCTCCTAAAGATATTAAGCAAAATTTCAAAAGTACTATCATGCCTGCTATAGAGCTGGGGATCAGACTCAGTCATGGATTTTGAGGAAAGGAGGAAGAGATGAAGATTTGTAGTAAGCCTTTCTGTTTCCTTGGCTAGAGACTAAATAAGTCTCTTCAAGATCCTGAGGGTGCAAAGAGAAAGTATTTGGTGTCTACCCAGTTGGTCACCACTTTCATCAGATTTTTACTTTACAGCCTTATCACAATTTGGACATCATTCTTAAGGACTGCAAAATTGATACTGTTGTTTGTAAAATTGTGGTTATAATTCTGGGACCAGAGAGGAACACAGCAAATACCCAGGATCCTCTCTTTACTTTTGGCATGGGTGTCCTGTCCTTGGACAGTATCTTTCTTCACCTTCTCATGAGTTTCTTTGTTCCTTCATGATTGTAAGCAGAAAAGTATGTTTAGCATCTTGTTAAGATTTAAACTCTTCATTTATACACTCTGCCACAGTTGCATTAATTAATAATGAGATGTGATGAGAAGAATCATTCCTCAGCATTTTACATGGAATGCTCTTTGCACTATTTCTGTATTACAAGGAAGGGACAAAAAAGGCTTTAAAGCCATGCAATGTTGCCTAGTCAGAATTTCCCTGGAATTAAAATTTTGTAATCTCTCCATTTATACTGATGTTTTTTATATAAATGATACATAATTATACTATTTCTTGGGTAATCGAGTAACTAGGAATGAAAATTTATGTGGTAATTAACATTCACACAAGCACATTCACATATGTAGTATGTATTCTATAATAAAAATATTATACATGTAGATTCTTTAATCTCCTTGAGAATTAAATGTCAGTTACTTTCATAATACCTCATTTTTAAAAAGACTTTTTCCCTCTGGAATTTTGCAATATATTGCTTTAGTGAAAAATAACTTCTTTATGTTTTTATAAATTTAATTAAAATATAATTATATCATATTTCCCTTTCCTCTGCTCTCTGCAAACCCTCTCAATTGCTCTATTCCTTTTCCCTTTCAAGTCCAGGACCACATAGTCTTTGATTGTCTGTCTATCAATCTGTCAGTCTATCTATCTATCTATCTATCTATCTATCATATATCTATGCATCATATATATGTATATGTATATATATATATGCATATTATAAGGACATAAAAATAAATATATAATTATAAACTTTCAGGTCCCTTTAGTGTTTCTTGTAAGTATATTTATTATGGTTATCCTCTTGGTTTGGGTAGAAATTTGAGGGGATAATCTACGGGGAAGACTTTTTTCAATAGTCTTTATTTGCCTGTGGCAACTTCTATAAAACTTCAATATGTTTCACATTTTTTAAAAGTTACCAAAGTCAAATGCTCCCTTAAACTTATCTGCTATGATATATTGTTTCCCACAGCTTTTATGAATAATGACAAGAAGCCTTGCTACTTAAAAGTCATAAGTATTGCTTGTTAGTATGCTATAACCTGAAAGCAGGATCTGGTCCCTGCTACATTTCTCAGCAACAGTGTAAAAGAGTTGATTAACTACTTCACATGAAGTAATAATTCTCTAATGTCCTGTGTAAAATTCCATTCAACCTCTCCAACAATATATAATAGCAAAATCCTAATTCAACTTTGCAGTCCAAGTGTTATATTTCTATTAAATATCAATTGTAATTTAATCTACTTTATTTTTTCAAGTTCTTTATTATAATTCAGTTCATTAGATGTTATTGTCAACCAAGGTAATTTCTATTTACAAATCTGCAATCTTCTTACATTTCTTTTTATCTTGATACATGAAAGACATTTGCAAATTTTGCTTAAATCAAACAGCCACACATGATCATTTACTTCAGTATTAAAAATAGTTCATCGTTTCTTACTATTAAAGTAAATGGACAGACATGATTAGCATTGTTGCTTCAGGGTGAAAATGACCCTTTTCAAAGAATATTTTCAATGAATAAAAATCTAGATTTCCCTGTTGATCAGAAAGATGAACCTTCTGGGAGCTAACTGTGTATAGACAGGTGGTGCTGACAAGAAGGGCTCCTTAAAGTTTAAGACAGCTCCTCAGAAGAATAAAAGAAATTAAATTTGTGAAGGTCACATCTGGAGGGCTGGTTACACTTCTTTCCTTACCTTGAAACTCTAAAGAATATCATAGCATGGAGCTAAATAAGCCATTTTCTCCTAAACGTATTTTACTACCGCTCTGCACACTAATAATTCTTTCTCCTCAATAAGATTATGCATTCAATGGAAGAATATGTCAGTGTGAAGCACTACCTTTTATTTTCCAGACTGTAATTCTGGCTCTTCCAACCATACAATTTCATCTTTCATCTATCCATCATGATTTCCTGTTTAGGTTTGTCATGGCAGTGGTTCAATTCTGCATGTCCAAATACTATGTGCAAATGCTTTGCATATGTTTTGCAGTGTTGCTGCTGCTGACTCTAAACTACCCGTACTAGCTATTTATGCATTTTTAAACACCTGAATAATTTTATTAGTTATAGTTCTTTAAATGTTTAATGTGAGTAAGGGCATTTTGATTATATTTTATTTACTTTCAAGTAATCTAGATATAATTCCTAGGCACTCAAAAATTTTGCTACATTGTATTCTGTTTAATGATTTTACAACTTTGAATGAGATGGCCCCTATATGCTTATTTGTTTGAATACTTGGAGTTGACAGAAATATTTGGGAAGGAGTAGGGAATGTGACATGGTTGGAGGAGATATGTGCTGGAGATGATCGTGGAAGTTTCAAAAGCTTAACTCGATCCCTCTTAGCACTTTCAATCTCTTGGCTTCCAAACTGTACACCAAGGTGCAAGCTCTCAGCTATTGCTCTAATGCTATGCCTGCCTGCTGTCATGCTCTTCTGTGATAATCATGAGCTATAACACTCTGGAAACATGATTCCAAATACATGGTTTCTTTTTAAGTGACCTTGATTATGGTGCTTTGTCACAGCAGTAGAAAGTAACTGAGAACTAAGTATTCTGCTTTAAGTCACTAAAACTGTGTCCTTGAGGAAAATGTGCACCTTTAGTCTCTGGCTCTTCCTGTTCTACTTTCCTATATGAGCTGAGAGTTTGCCAGTTTTCTGTCATGAAATCTTGGGCCCAACACAATAGGGCCAATGGTTTGATCTTTCACTAAAGCTTCTGAAACTGAGGTAAAAAGAAATATTTCTATTTATCAGTTTGTTTACTTAAGCATTTGGATTTTTAAGCAGAGACTTAACTTATACATTTAACTACAATTGTGTTTTCACAATACTGGAGAATTTTACAAGTTATGGCTTTTTTCATTAAGAACATAGTATATTTTCTTCTTCACCATTTACATCCCATGTACTATAGTCTAACTAAAAAGTGAGTCCTGTCCCTTGCATGTTATTAGACCCCAAAGTAGCTTATATTTAAAGAAGTTTCTTTCTAAGTTTCCAACCACAGGGTATATATCTGAGGTTAATGACAAAAATGGGTTTATATTCTTGGTCTAACTCAGCCCACTGGATGTCACCCTCTATTAGCAAGAACAACAATAGCTTTGAGTCTGTGAAAGCTCTGGGCAGGAGGTCTAAGGTCTTTTATCAATACAATTTCTTTATTTGTTGTCTAAGGCTTCAACTGTAACATCCTGTACCCCTACTGGTGAATCACACACTGGAGTTCAATGGCTTAGTTATTGCTTCCTTCTCTGTCACTCACTCTTCTGTTTCTCCTGTTCTCCATCTCCATTCCCAATTCCTTTGTGAATTTACAGTGTTCTTTCCACAACTTCAGGTTTTAAAATAATGTATTCTCATTACTGTGTTTCAGAAAATGGCAGGATTTTATATCCTGCCATTTTACCCACACTTTCTTTCATTCATTCATTCTTTCTTTCTTTCTTTCTTTCATTATTTTATTATTATTAATCATTCTATTTGTTTACATCTCAAATGATAGCCCACTTCCCAGTTACCCCCTCCATCAACCTTTCATCCCATGATATCCCACTTCTTGGTTGGTTATCCTCCTGCCACCCCCATCCCATGTCTGCCCTCCCCCTTCCCTCTTGCCTGTATGAGAGTGTTCCCCCACCATTCACATTCTCCTGCTTCACCGCTCCAGCATCCCCCTACTCTGGGGCATCAAACCTCCCCAGACCAAGGGCCTGCCCTCCCATTGCTTTATCTCAAGCTAAAGATCCCTCTAGGTACACTTCTGGAGTGGTGGTCTAGTGTCTGGGAGAATTGGGTGGTCAGACCAACCTATGTTGTTCTTCCAATAATGTTGCAATCCCCCTCTGCTCCTCCAGTCATTCTGCCAGCTTCCTTACCAGGTTCCCTGAATTCAGCCCGGTGGTTTACTCCAAGCATCCACCTCTGCATTGGGCAGTTGCTGTCCAGACCTCCCCAGGAATTGCCACACTTAGTTCCTTTCCCCAATCACCTCTTGACACCAGCCACAGGGTTGGGTTTGGTGTCTGCAAACATGATATATCCCCATGTGGGGCCGTTCCCCAATTGGCCCTTCCTTCAATCTCTGTTCCATTTTTTGTCTTTGATCTTCCTTTGGACAGGAACAGGTCTCCACAGATTCTATTTCTCCCTTCTCTGTGCATTAAGGTAGAAGTAAGGAAGACCAGAAGGTGGGTGCTTTAGTCCTGCATTGAGGGGAGAATAGGAAGATTGTGAGAGATGAAAGGAGGGGTGGACAAGGGAGGGGAAAAGGAGGAGGAGGAAATAAGAGTCTAAGTATCAGAATCTGAAAGAGACAAGAGAGAGGTGCAGAGGGTCAGGAATTCAAATAAAAATAGGTAGCAGGGGGGATGAGGAAATGGGATAGCCAATGGAGTGTCCCAGACACCAGAGAAACATGAGGCTGCCAGGATCCAATGGAATTGACTCCCAATATTTTAAAGAAAAATGTTTTACATAGTATTTTATCTCTTTGATAAAATAGCAATGAAACCTAATTTATGGATGAAAAGAGTTTGTTTGGTTTTCAGGTTAAGGTCCATCATCTAGGAGAGCAATAGTTTGAACTCAAAGTGGAGGCAGAAATTGAAACAGAGATCATAGAAGAGTGCTGCTTACTAGCTTTGAACAATGACTTGCTCAGCTACCTTCTCATACAGTCCAGGTACATCTGCCTAGGGAGGATGCAGCTCACTGTAGTCTGAGTTCTTACACATCAACTGGAAATTAGGAGATTCCTTAGACTTACGGCTACAGGCCAATCTAACAGAGGAAATTCCTCAGTTGAATACCTTCTTTCCAGATGACTTTAGTTTTTATGTTGATAAAAACTAAATATTATATTATTCATAGATAAGATAGTACTAATTTTCTTAACTACTACATCTCTGTATTTTCTTTACATTGATATTACTAAATTTATTAAATTTGGCACAAGTTTTTCTTTTGAGGCAGGGATGTATGCTCTAACTCAAAAAGGTAGCCACCCTATTGCTACATGCTCTGCCTTTCTTAATGCCATGATTCCAGACATGTGATATCATGGTTAGCTAACAATTTTATTCTGAAGATTGCTTATCACATTTTAAGTTTACCAGATATGCAAATTAATTGTTATGTTAAGTAAACAAATTTGAAATATCATATTTGATGAAGAATTTTCAAAGTTTATTTCTTCTGGTTTTGGGCTTAACACTCATATAATAACAACATATTTTACTCTTACTCTCTTATAACATATGGCTACTTAACAAGTTAAAATATTAAAAGTTGGAAGTAATTTCCACAGAATATTAATATTGTGAGATAAATGCTCTATTCTTTTAAAAAATGAGCTAGTAATTAATTATTCATATTCACATATTTACTAGATTATATAAAAAGCAAACCATATACACACACACACACACAGAGACATACTGTCTTATTTTTGTGTATTAGATACTGAAACATTGGATATATATATATATATATATATATATACTAATTAGCATATAATATATTTTAATAGCTACATGATCTAGAACTAAGCTGGATCGTGGCCCACTGTGATTTATTCTTTATACTAAATATTGATATCTATCAATTGCAAATATATTTATTAGTTTGTTTTTTTTAAGACACATTAGGGATTTATCAGTGACTATGTCTTTGAAAAAATGTCTCTTCATTCCCCAGGGATCATTCGGTGCCTATAGATACAGAAGAACAGATAAACTCCTGTTCCTACAACTTAACTGTCACTATCTACTTCTGGGTACTTTGAACAGATTCAGCTCAAAGCCCTTTCCTTCTCCCCTAACAGAATATCAGTAAAACTACTTTTTTGAATACATTTTTGGCAATTAAAATTGTTGCCGTGAGTCAGGAGTACAGCACATTGGGTAATGAAGACAATAAGCAATAAATCAAGTTATAAATGAAGAAAACAGCCCAAGGTGGGGAGGGGTAAGAGGTTATCAGGAGCAGCAGGAAGAAGCAGAGGGCAAGGGCAATGTAAATAAGTGAAGACTGCATTACATGTAGGAATGAAAATACTGTAATGAAATACATTTTTATGTATAATCAGCATTAATAAAAATAAATTTAAACACATGTATTCTGTTTTTGCACTGTGTGTTATCTTTCAGATACTGTTAGGCAAAGTGTCAAAGATTGAAAAGCTGGTTGGTTGCATTATAAGTTCCTTTTTGCCCAAATAATATTTGCAAGATAACATTAAGGAGAAAAAGCATAAAACAATTATATTATTAAGTGATTCCTATATTCTTAGAAAAATTCAAACCACTTCATGAGGACCATGTGGTTGAAATTTCAGCTTTAATATGGGGTAGAGACACTATAAATAACTCTACTTTAGAAATAAGGAAATAAATTTGTAAAAACACAAAGATTCTAATT
The DNA here is from genome assembly GCA_019843965.1 of Rhynchomys soricoides. Taxonomy (NCBI): domain Eukaryota; kingdom Metazoa; phylum Chordata; class Mammalia; order Rodentia; family Muridae; genus Rhynchomys; species Rhynchomys soricoides. The sequence continues at coordinate 7,924,541 of JADRCH010000243.1, forward strand.
CAATTCAGTACAATAGAGATCTGTGAAGTCAGTCCAAGGATTTTGGGTCTGGTTGTGATTTTCTATCAAAACATACTAGAGTTTTAAACAGGATTGTTAGTGACAAAGGTGTAAGTTAACCTTGGGTGCAAATTTCACTTTGCTGAAAGTCTTGCTAAAATACATAATAGAATCCATGATCCTATTTATTATTGCCTATTGATTTCTATCTCTTCCATTAAATCAGTATTTTTTCTGTTTATTTGATCATGTCTTTAGTTTTATATACATCAAAATTACATTTATATACTTGAAAATATATTTGATAAGTTTGGTTCAACATGTTAAATTTAGTTTCTTAAATAATTATTTTAAGGAGATGTAGCCAAGACTAGCATTTTAATATCATACCTGTTTATACAGCTTCCCATTGTCAGGATATTATTGTGTTTTCATCTCCATGGCTGCAGCTCACATAGAGAATTGCTCTGCTATTCCATTTGCTTTCTTATTTTCCCTTTTCTTTTCTCCCTTGTATTGTGCATCATCTTTTCCCTTTCACTTCTAACTTCCTTTCTCTTCTCATTTCACTTAGTTATAGAACAATACTAGAGGGCCAAATCCATGCCTATCTTATACAGGCATGTGTAAGCATTCTACTTCATTTAATTCCAGCAAGGATTTGTAGTCTTTGTCAACTACAGCTAACATAACAGCATAAACATAGCATAAACAGTCAATACATGGCCACCAGTAGTATAAAAGATGACAGAATGTCCATTTCAGTCATATGTGAAAAGCCACACCTTAACAACTTTATTTGAATATGATAAATTTCCAAAGAGTAAGGTCACTTTGCAAATTAGAAGATGTCAGTATAAACAAAAGAATTCCATTTTTAAATTTCACATTTCTATTAATGTTTACCCAATTTCACCTATGTCTTATAACAGTTTAAATTATTGTCTAAGAAAGTGAAGTTAGTGTAGAATGAAATGGCTCAGTGTTTATAGTCAGTTGTAGTCTAAAACACAAATAAGCAGTATTAAATAAATTGAAGCCAATTACTAAATAAATGTCACAATTTGATTTATTCTGATAATTTCATTTGAATGTTATTTTATTTACATTTACTTGATGACTAAGGATATTGAACATTTCGTTAGGGGTTTATTAGACATTGGAGATTCCTCAGTTGAGAATTCTTGGTTTAGCTCTGAATGCATTTCTTTCTTTTTATTCTTTTTTCCTTTATTAGTATTAATCATTCCATTCATTTACATCTCAAATGATATCCCACTTCCAGGTTACTTCTCTGCCTTATCCCATCCCATATCTGCTCCCCTCCCTTTTGCCTGTATGGGAATACTCCCCCACCCACCCACACTCTCCTGTCCCACTGCTCCTGCTTTCTCCTACTCTGGGGCATCACACCTCCCCAGGGCCAAGGGCTTCCCCTCCCCTTGCTGTCTGGCAAGGCCATCCTCTGCTATATATATATTTGGAGCCAAAGTTCCCTTTAAGTACACCGCTTGGTTGGTGGTCTAGTCTCTGGAAGAACTGGTGAGAACACTGACAAAAGGTCTGGTGGAATGGAGAGGGATTGCAACACATTGGAATAACAACATAGGCTGGCCTGAACCCATTTTTTTATGAGTAATTTTACTTGTTTACATTTCAAATGATATCCCCCGCCCCAGTTATGCCTCCACAATACCCCATCACATTCACTTCTTCTCCCTCTCCTTTGCCTCTATGAGCATGCTGTTCTACCCATTCACCCACTTCTACTTCACCACTCTAGCATTCCCCTTGTGGTATAAAGCCTCCACAGGATCAAGGGCCTCCCTTCCCATTGAAGTCACATAAGGCCATCCTCTGCTACATATGTATCTGGAGCCATGGGTCCTTCCATATATATTCTTTGGTTGGTGTTTTAGTCTCTGAGAACTCTAGGTGGTCCAGTTAGTTGACATCATTCTTCCTATGGAGTTGCCAACCCCTTCAGTTCCTTCAGTCCTTTCCTTAGCTCTTTCAATAGGGTTCCATGGCTCAGTACAATGGTTGGCTATGAGTATTTGCAATGGTCAGG
>JADRCH010000243.1:7926621-7945427 GCA_019843965.1 Rhynchomys soricoides
AATACACAACAGTGGGGAGACAGAACCTGAAGAGACCACCTCCAGTAGAGAGACATGGCCCCCAGTTGATAGATGGGGTCACCCACCCATCTCAAAATTTTTAACTTGGAATTGTTCCTGTCTAAAGGATATGCCAGGATAAGAAATATAACAGAAACTAAAGGAAAAGACATTCAGAGACTGTCCTGCATTGGGATACATCCCATCTGCTAGCACCAAACCCTAACACTATTGCTGATGCCAAGATATGCTTATAGACAGGAGCCTGGTATGGCTGTCCTTTGAGAGGTTCTTCCAGCTCCTGACTAAGACCAATGTAGATATTTATAGCCAACCACTGGACTGACCCCAGGGACCCCAATGGAAGAGTTAGAGGAAGGACTAAAGGAGCTAAAGGAAATTGTAGTCCCTTAAGAAGAACTACAGTATCAACTAACTGGACCCCTCAGAGCTTCCAAGGACTACACCACAGACCAAAGAGTATACATGGATGGGTTCATGATTCCAGATACATATTTAACAGAGAACTACCTTATCTAGTATCAGAGCAGGGGAATGCAGGAGAAGGCCCTGTGTTCTGTGGTGGCTCGATGCCCCAGAGAAGGCGGGTGCTAGAGGGGTGAGGAAGGAGTGTGTGGATGGGTGAGGAAGTACCTATTTAGAGGCCAAAGAGAGGGAGAAGTGGATGGGAGTTCTTGGAGGGGAGACAACATTTGAAATGTAAATAAAATAATTGATATTGAAAAATATTGATAATATCTTTCTTATGTAATACAACCCAAGCACGACTTCTCATTCTACTTCTCCAAGCTCCCTGCCCCCATAAATCTCTTCTTCTAAAGGCCTATTGTTGCTGTATAAGACAATGCAATTGGAGGAAAATAGTCCCAATAACTGGCAGAAGAATCTGAGACACACCTATTAGGATAATAAAACCAAGCCTGAAGCCATAACATATATAAAAAGAACCTGGGATAGACCCATGTAGGCCCCATGTTAGCTCTTTCAGTCTGTGAGCTCTTCTTAGTTGCTATGTTGAAATGGTGTGCCATATTCTCCTGGAGCTTCTATAGCCTCTGACTCCTACAGTCTTTCCTCTCCTCATTCTTAATGGTATTCTACGATACTCACAGATCTGTCCCTTGTCTACTCTTCATAAGAGAAGCTTCCTCATGCAACAGATGTGAATAGGTATGGAAACTCATGGACAGAAATTATGAGGAGAGAAAGAGAATAAACTGGAGGTTTCCAAAGAATCCCTTCCCTCAGAGAGCAACTTCTTTCCTTCTTAAAAACTCCAATACTTGATTTTTGATGTTCAAATATTTAGATGCTTTATATGATAAATTAACAATAAAATGACTTCTTTGGTAAGTATAAATATAAAGTAAAAATGATATTTCATGATAATGTAAAGGGAAATATTTCACTAGAGCTATGCAATAATACAGCATTTTTTCAACTAATAGCATTTACATAAATATAAATGATAAATTAATCTATCATTGTTATTTAGCAAAAATTTACTTGAAAGAACAAATTTTATTCCTTTTACTTTGGACCAAGTGCATTGCTGGCATTGGAAAGCTAAAAGAAATATTACCAAAATAAAGGTATAACATAATTGTGGCAGATTGAATAAGTTTGTCTCCCATAGATATATGTGCTTGAATGAATGCTTGGCCCATAGGGAATGACACTATTAGGAAGACTGGCTTTGTTGGAAGAAGTCTGTCACTGTGGAAGTAGGCTTCAAGGTCTCAAATTTATGTTCAAGTTCTGGAAGTTTAAGACATTCCTCTCCTGGCTGCCTTCGGATGTAATTGTTCTCACTTTATTTATGGATAACATAGTACACCATTTGATAAAATTCTGTATTCTTTAATGTAGACTTCTTTTAGACAGTAATTGACCTTGTTTTCTTTGAGGACATAATCTTCTCTTTTAAAATGCAGTAAGTTAGGTAGAAGTTATATATGATGCTTGTGATGATTAAATATTTTAATTTAAATGTGTGTTTATAATATCTTTATATATCAGGAAATTCTTATAATTGAAAACAACTTCTCTCAGCATAACTATGAGTTAGCAACATGAAAGGGGCATATGATAATTCACAGTACAGGCTAGTTTAGGATAGCTTGGAACAAATATCCCTGTGAGAAAATAATGCAAAGTGGCACAATATTGAAGTTAGTGAAGACAAATTTTCAAGTGACCCACTCCTCATTACTTGTCTCTATTTATGACATAGCTCATATAAGTATGTCTTAAATTTCTGCTAGACTTCTTGGAATATAAACATCCTATTGTCTGTAACACATTAAAAAGCAGGACTTGAACATCTTTAAGTTCATCCTGCAAGTACATGTTTTACTGCTTGTTTACAGAGAGATCACAATGTAGGTAACAGGAATGTCATTTGAAGGAGTCATTGATATGTTCGACACTCTGGAAGCTACAGGAAATCTCCCTCCTGGGAAATGCTTGAGTTGCTTGAAGTATGCATAGACAATGTAGAATGAAAAGATAGAGAGGAATACTCCAGTTATTAAGGAAGTATTTTTACCTGGTAGTTAAAACTATGTTTTATTATATTTGAACTGTCTGCTCAGCAAATTTAAATACAGTGTCCAAGGCAAGAAATACTCCATTTTCCAGTTGTGAAACCTACATATTTTGATGTTTGGTTTTGTGTCCTTGTGAAATAAAACTAAACAAAAAAAGTACTTTCCAGTTACATGCTAGTAATTATGTACATATCTATCTTAAGGCTTTTTGCCAATTACCAGTTAGATAAAACACACTGGAATATGCATCTATTATAATCCAAAAGGGAGTTTGCATCCATCTGTGGAATCCATTCCTGAAGTAAAACTTTTGCTTTTGTTGTTTATTGATGTTGGATAATAAGTTGCTACACTTTCATCAGTTTGTAAAGCATTGAGAGTGTTGTTTGCACTCATGTTTCATAAAAAAAAATAATAAACATTATGCAGTATTAAATTGCTATCATAAATAAATCGATGAATCAATGATTTCCATCTGATCATAATATAACATTTGTGCAATTCATCAATATTTACATATACATCCAACCGTACAGGGACTTATATTGTCCTGGTGAAGTTTTATAGATAATTTTGAAATGACACATAGCATACATTAGTACTTTCATTCTCAGGATATATATTTTGAATATTTTAAATTTTACATGAAAAGAAGTATGACTTTTCTGAGAATATATTGGAAAATTTTAGAAGAAATAAGATTATCAAATCATTTAAAAATACAATTGTGTAAAAATTGACATTATAAGTGCTCATGAAAACAGCAAATTATTCAAATGAATTTTAAACATAAATTTAACATTTACTAGAATCTATAAAGTGACCTGTAAAAATATAATTCTTACTTGTTTTACATATCGTTTACATATTTTTCTGTGTGCCAAAATATATTATATAGGCAAAAATTAATGTCTATTAAGACTCAGCCCATGCACATGAAATATTTCCATGAATATCATCAAATGTTCTCAGAAACATGTTTTTCTTTCAGAGAAGTTGCATCTCTTTGATGGTGTACCGAGGATGGGATGTTGACCTCATTTAAACTTAAAGCTTCACATATTCTTGAAACATCAATGGTCTCTAAAGGGTGAAAATGAAAATTACTAATGTTACTCTCATTACATGGTTCAATACATAGTGTACTCAATGAACTCAACATAGATTGATAAGAAATAGCTTCCCATACTAAATCTCAGAAAAAATATTTATTTTTATTGACCATATTTAAAGCTAGACTAGACTTTCTATCATGGAGGAAAGGAATGAATGAATGAATGAATGAACAAGCGAATGAATGAAAAAAATGATGGAAGATGGGGGAAAGACTATAGGAAGAAGGGAGGTATTAAGATTTCATAATTTTAATAATATTTTAGGAATGCAAATTTATGTTGGTTATAATAATTTATCTTTAGAAATTACTAATGATATAGAACAAATTAATTGAATAAGTCATCTGAGTTAAAGTTTTTCTTAATTTTGAATTTTTTTTAACTTATTTTATTTATTTTCATCAGAAAAGTTGCCCCCTCTCCTGGTCAGAACTCCCAGAGTTCTTCACCCACTTTCCCCTGCCTCTGAGAAGGTGTTCCCCATCCACTTACCCACCCCCTCCTCACCTTCACCAGCATTTCTCTTCCCTGGAGCATCAAGCTTCCATAGGATTAAGCACATCCTCTCCCACTGAGACCTGAAAAGCAGTCCTCCACTACACATGTTCCCAGGGCCACAGATCAGCCAATGTATACTCTTGAGATTTTTATATAGACTCTGGGAGCTCTGAGGGGTCCAGATCAGTCGACAGTGTTATTCTTCCTTTGGGGTTGCAATCCCCCTCAGCTTCTTCAGTTCTTCTCCCTACTGCTCCTTGTAGGTCCCCAACCCAATCCAAGGGTTAGCTGTTAGTATCTGCATTTGTCTCATTCAGCTGCTGGTAAGGCTACCAGAGAACAGCCATGCTAGGCTCCCATGTACAATTACAATATGGCCTCAGCAATAGTGTCAGGGTTTAGTGTGAACACATAGGATTGATTTTAAGCTGGGCTGGTCACTGGGTAGCCTTTCTTTCAATCTCTGCTCCACTTTTTCCTTGCATTTCCTTTAGACAGGAATAATTTTGGGCTAAAATATTTGAAGTTGGGTGAGTGACTCACTGCCTCAACTGATGTCCATGTCTATCTACTGGAGGTTATCTCTTCTGGCTCCATTTTCCCCCTATTGGGCACTTTGGGCAATGTCATCCCCATTAAGTCTTAGTAGCCTCTCACATCCTAGGTTTCAGGAACTTTCCAGAAGTTCCCCCACTGCTGCATATTTGGATTCATCCTCCTGGCTCTCTGGACTTCTCTCCTGTTTCCCCATACACCTGATCCTGTCCCCTCTTTTCTTCTTCTCCCTCCCTTCTGTTTCCTATCCCTCTGCCTCCCATGATCTTTTCATTCCTCCTTTTATATGAGTCTGCCATATCCAATTGGACCTTCCTTCAAGTCTAACTCCTTACAGTCTGGGAGTTGTTTCATGGGTATTTTGAGTATTTTGGCTAATATCCACTTATCAGTGAGTATATACAATGCATGTCCATTTGGGTCTGGGTTAACTCACTTGGATGATAATTTCTGGTTCCATCCATTTGTTTGCAAAATTAATAATATCTTCATTTTTAATACCTGGATAGTACTTCATTGTGTAAATGAACCACATTTTCTGAATCCATTCTTCAGTTGAGGGACATCTGGTTTTTTTCCAATTTCTGGCTATTACAAATAATGTTACTATTAACATAGTGAAGCATGTGTCTTTGTGGTATAGTGGAGAATCTTTAGGGTATATTCAAAGGAATGGTATAGCTGAATCTTAAGATAGAGTTATTTTCAATTTTCTGGGAAACCAACAGATTGATTTCCAGAGTAGTTGTACTGATTTACAATCCCATCATCAATGGAAGAGTTTTCTTCTTTCTTTGCAAACTTGCCAGCATGTGCTGTCTCTTTAGTTTTTGATCTTAGCCATTCTGATTAGTATAAGGTGGACTCTCATGGTTGGTTTGATTTGCATTTCCCTAATGATTAAGGTTGTAGAACATTTCTTTAAGTGCTTCTCGATATTCCACTGCTTAGAATTCTCAGTTTAGCTTTATACCCAATTTTTTAATTGTTTTATTTGGTTTTCTGGAGTCTAACTTTGTGAGCCTTTGTATGTTTTAGATGTTAGATCTCTATGTGATTAAGGGTTATTGAATATCTTTTCCCAATCTGTAGGTTGCTTTTTGCTAATGTTGACAGTGACCTTTGCCTTACAGAATCTTTTCAGTTTCACAAGGTCCCATTTTTCAATTGTTGATCTTAGAGCCTGAGCCATTAGTCTTTTATACAGGAAAATTTCTCCTGTACCAATGTGTTCTAGGCTATTTCCCACATTCTCTTCTATTAGATTCAGTGTATCTGCTTTTATTTGGAAGTCCAGTTGAAAATGAGCTTTGTACAAGGTGATAGATATGGATTAATTGTCATACTTCAACATACAGATTGCCTGTTAGACCAGGACCATTTGTTGAAGATGATTTCTTTTTTTTTTTTTTTTTTTTACTGTATAACTTTGGCTTCTTTGTGAAAGATAAAGTATCCATATGTGTGTGGCTTTATTTCTAGATCTTTCATTCTATTTCATCCATTAGCCTGTCTATTTCTGTACTAATACCATTCAGTTTTTATTACTATTACTCTGTAATACTGCTTGAGGTCAGGGATAGTGATGGGCCCAGTTCTTTTCTTGTTAAGAATTGTTTTCACTATCTTGGATTTTTTTTTTTTCATATGAAGTTGACAATTGTTCCTTCTTTGTCTGTGAAGAACTGTGTTGGAGTTTTGATTGGGATTGGACTGAATCTCTAGATTACTTTTGGTAAGATGGCCATTTTTACTATGTTAATATTACCAATCCATAAGCATGGGAGATCTTTCCATCTTCCAAGGACTTCTTTTATATTTTTCTACAGAGACTTGAAGTTCTTGTCAGATAAACTTTTTACCTGCTGGGTTAGAGTTACACCATGATATTTTATATTGTTTGTGACTAGTGTGAAGGGTGTTGTTCCCCTATATTTTCTCAGCCCATTTATTATTTGTATAAAGGATGACTACATATTTGTTTGAGTTAATTTTATATCCACCCACTTTGTTGAACTTGTTTATCAGCTAAAGAAAAGAAATCAACAGCTGGCTCTTTGAAAAAAAAATCAAAAAGTTCTATAAATCCTTAGCCAAACTACCTAAAGAACACAGAGAAAATATCCAATATTTTTTTAAAAGGTAGAAATAAAAAGAGAGACTTAACAATAGGAACTGAGTAAATTCAAAAAATTCACCAGTTCTTACTTCATAAGCCTATACTCAACAAAACTGGAAAATCTGGATGAAAAGGATAAATTTGTAGACAGATACCACATATCAAAGTTAAATTAAGAGCAGGTAAACTATGTAAATAGCCCTATAACCCTTAAGGGAATAGAAACAATCATTAAAAACTTCCCAGTCAAAAAAAGCCCAGGGCCAGATGGTTTTACATCAGAATTCTATCAGATCGTCAAAGAAGAGTTAATACCTATACTCCTCAAATTATTCCACAAGATAGAAACAGAAATAACATTAAGTAATTTATTCTGTGAAGCCACAATTATCCTGATACCCAAACCATGAAAAGACCCAACAAAGTAAGAGAACTTCAGACCAATTTCACTTATGAATATCTATGAAAAAATACTCAATAAATTTTTTGCAAACAGAATCCAAGAACAAGCCAAAACCATCATTCACCACCATTAACTAGGCTTCAACCCATGGATGCAAGGATGTTTTGATGTATGAAAATCCATCAATATAAACAAACCCAAAGAAAAACAAAATCACATAATCATCTCATTAGATGCTGAATTCTTTGACAAAATCCAACACCCACTCATGTTAAAAGTCTTGGAGAGATCAGGAATTCAAAGCCCATACCTCAACATAATAAAAGCATTATACATCAAACCAACAGTCAGTATTAAATTAAGTGAAGAGAAACTTGAAGCAATCAGAATAAAATCAGGGACAAGTCAAAGCTGCTCATGTTCTCATGATCTATTCAAAACAGTTCTTGAAGTTCTAGCTAGAATAATTAGAAAACTAAAGGAGATCAAGGGGATACAAATTGGAAAGGAAGAAGTTAGGGTATTATTATTTGCAGGTGATACAATAGTATATGTAAAATATTAAATATACTAATTGTTATCTTTAAGACCCGAAGAATGTAATTACTATGATTTTATGCAATAATGATTTACTTTTTTCCTAAAGTTTTAAAAAACAACTCTTTATGTCAATTATAAGAACAATATCAGAAATGTAGCACACAAAACAAAACAAAAATATGCTTGAAAGTATCTTAGGAAACTAAGAGTTAAAATATGGTACGAGAAGGAAATGCATATTTAATATCCACATGAAACTTCATTTTATTAACTTCTCCCTCATTATAATACTAGGAGTAGTCAGAGTAAAACTGGCTTATAAGTAGATGGCAATACTAGAAATTATACCTGCTTTAGTAACTATGTACACTAAATGATGAGGAAGTAAATATGAACTATGTTCATAAGATTACATTATAAAATGATCTCTTGTTAACAAAATATCAGGAAAAGTCAGAGTGTTTCTAAAGAAACATTATTTATAAATATCAAATCAAGGAAATGAATAATACATATAAAAAACTCATATCTTTCAATTCTCCAAATTTCTTTCCAAACAGCAAGTGATCAGATTGGAAACTGTCATCAAACCCTATCATTTTCTTATGTGTTTTCTACTCATGAAAAGACAGAAAATCCCTAAGCCTTTGTGTGTCTACCTTTGAAACCCGAACAAACATTAAAATAATAGAAACAATGGTAAACATAATGAATCCAGAGGAAAATAGCAACCATGCTACTAGAGGTTGGCAGTTAGGTGTGACAGGTATGGCCTTATTTGGCATCTACAATCTCAATAAATCAAAGCAATGGAGTCTATGCCATGGGATAATTGTCTCTGATATGCTGCTGGAGGTTTATTTACGATTTTCTACAATATATGCTGCCAAAGACCTCCATGGTATTTATGTAGTAGACTGGTGTTAAGTACCTTCTGCTAGACAAAATTATAAATAGGGTAAATAAAGTATGCTCAGCATTTTCACAGTGGTTTGGTGTATTTTCACATTGCTATGAATAATTTTTAAAAAGTGATTATGAATGATGCATAACCTGATTATTAATTTATTGTACTGACTAGTTTTGTGTGTCAACTTGACACAAGCTGGAGTTATCAGAGAGAAAGGAGTTTCAGTTGAGGAAATGCCTACATGAAATCCAGCTGTGAGGTATTTCCTCAATTGGCGATCAAGGGGGGAGGGCCCCGTGTGGGTGGTACCATCCTTGGGCTGGTAGTCCTGGGTTCTGTAAGAAAGCAAGATGAGCAAGCCTGGGGAAGCAAGACACTAAGTATCATTCATTCATGGCCTCTGCATCAGCTTCTGCTTCCTGACCTGCTTGAGTTCTAGTCCTGACTTTCTTTGGTGATGAACAGCAGTTTGAAAGTGAAAGCTGAATTAACCCTTTCCTCTCCAACTTGCTTCTTGGTCACATTGTTTTGTGCAGGAATAGAAACCCTGACTAAGACATTTACTGTGCATACAATATTAACTCAACTAAGCCATCCCATTCAGCTTGTGCTCTCAAAATAAAAATTATAATCAGATGAGCTGCTAGAAAGTTATCTAGATATGTTGGTAACTTTAAAGCTGCGTTATTGCCAAAGAGATTTTACATGATTTTCCTGTTAAGTACTTTTTTGATATTTCAAATATACCTGGCATTCAAACTGATGTTGCAGTTGTATCATAGGTAATTAATAATCTTGTTGATGTACATTTGTTCAGATAAAGTGACTCAAAAGAGAAACTTTATGCACTGAGTTTGTGACAACCTAAGACAAGAAAAATAATTGCTTTTTGTAGAAATAAAACTGGGAAACCCCACAAAACTGGGATTATTTATCATCAGTAATGATATCCTATACTATAAATTATTGAGCTATTTAATGTCTTTAGATCCTCTGTAAATTTATATTATTTTCCATAGTAGAGGAACAGGACACCAAATAAAATGAATAACTAAACCATAATATTATTTCTATTCACTTTGTTTGTGAGAAAGAATGGTGTATATGAATGCAATGCATGCAGTCTGATGATGGCTTCAGATTCCCTCAGGATTATAGTTTGGACTTCCAGCATAGTAAATGGATGCTGAGACTTAATTTCCAATTCTCATGATTACACAGCAATTTCATTAAACAACCATCTCTTCCAATCATATTTTCCTTATAATATTTTTCTGTCAATTTTCTTGGGAAAAACTATAAATTTAAGATAAGGATATTTGATGAGAGACTTTTTTCATTTACTGAAGGCAAAAAAGTGGGCTAATATCCAAAATATACAAAGAACTCAGAAACTCAAAATATATAAAAAGCCAAACAAACCAATCAAAAAATGGGGTATAGAACTAAACTGAGAATTCACAACAGAGGAATCTCAAATGCCTGAGAGGCACCTAAAGAAATGTTCAAAGTCCTTACTGATAAGAGAAATGCAAATCAAGAAGGCAATGAGATTCCACCTCACACCAATCAGAATGACTAAGATCAAAAACTCAGGTGGCAGCACATGATGGCAAGGATGTGGAGAAAGAGGAACACTCCTCCATTGCTGGTGGGATTGCAACTGATACAACTACCCTGGAAATCAATCTGGAGATTCCTCAGAAAATTGCAAATAGATCTACCTGAAGACCCAGCAATGCTACTCTTGAGAATATACCCAAAGGTGCCCTACCATGACACAGGGGCACTTGTTCCACTATGTTCATAGAGGCCTTGTTTGGACAGCAAGACACTGGAAACAATCCAGATGTCCCACAACAGAATAATGGATGCAGAAAATGTGGTTTATTTACACAATGGAAAACTACTTAGCAATTAAGAAGGAGAACATCCTGAGTTAGGAAGGAAAATGGATAGAACTAGAAAATATCATCCGGAGTGAGGTAACTCAGACCCAAAAGGAAATGCATTGTATGTACTCACTAATAAGTGGCTATTAGCTGTTGCTTCCACTCCCCCACCTTCCCCCCAAAAAAGTACAGAATTCACAGGATACAATCCACAGAACTCAAAAAGATTAACAAGCTAAAGGGACCAAAGGAGGATGCCTCAGTCCCACTTGGGAGGGAGAATAAAGCAATCACAAGTGGGAAGGATAGTGCACAAGGGGATATAAGAGGGGAACCTGATCAGGTATTGGGTGAGTGAAAAGGACTGAAGTCCTGAGGGCCAGCAGAAAGAATGTAAACAGACAACCTTGGGAGGTAGGAGGTTGTGGGGACACACATACACATCACCACCACCACCACCACCACCACCAAAACCAATACCAATACCATTGCCAGCACTATCATTTAAAGAAACAACAATACAACTGGCATCAACAATCATTGGTCATTGATATTTCTCAATATCAATGATCTAATTTCCCAGAAAAAAGACACAGAGAAACAGAATGGAAAGGAAACAAAGATCCATCTTTCTCCAGCATAAAAGAAACACACCTCAACATCAAGGATAATATTACCACAAAGTAAAAGGTTGGAGAAAAATATTATAAGCAAATGGACCTAAGAAGAAAGCTGCTGTAACAATTTTAATATCTAAGAAAATAGACTCCAAACCGAAATTAATCAAATGAGATGGGTAAGGACACTACTGAATCATCATACCAAGATGAATTTTTGATTATTAACATCTATGGCCCTAGAACAATGGCTATATTTTTTGTAAAAGAAACAATACTACAGCTTAAATTACACATCAACCCTCATACACTGAGAGTAAGAGACTTTAAGACCCCACTGTTATCAATGGGTATTACATACAGTAAAAAAAAAAAAAAATAGATAGAAATACTAGGGCCAACACATTTAATAAGCAAAATGTACCTAACAGATATTTATAAACTATTTCATGAAACATAAAAGAATATATCTTCTTCTCTTCATCTTTTGGAACTTTCTCCAAAACTGACCACATACTCAGTCACAAAGCAATTCTTAACAGATACATGAAAATTCAAATAACTTCATGCATCCTATCAAATGATCATAGATTAAAGTTAGATGTCAATAATAATAGAAACAGCAGAAAACTTACAAATTTGTAGAAACTGAACAACTCTCTACTGAATAAATTGGTTCAAGGAGAAATAAAGAAATTATAGTCTTTCTAGGATTCAATGTAAATGAACATACATCATACCCAAAATTATGTAACAAAAAGAAAGTAGTTCCTGTCTTAGTCAGGGTTTCTATTCCTGCACAAACATCATGACCAAGAAGCAAGTTGGGGAAGAAAGGGTTTATCCAGCTTTCACTTCAAATTGCCTTTCATCACGAAAGGAAGAAGGGACTGGAACTCAAGCAAGTCAAGGAGCAGGAGCTGATTTAGAGGCCATAGAGGAATGCTGCTTACTGGCTTGCATCTCCTGACTTGCTCAGCCTACTCTCTTATACAACCCAAGACTACCAGCCCACAGATGGTACCACACACAAGGAACCCTTCCCCCTTGATCACTAATTGAGAAAATGCCTTACAGCTGGATCTCATGGAGGCATTTTCTCAACTAAAACTTCTTTCTCTGTGATAACTCCAGCTTGTGTTAACTTGACACACAAAACTAGCCAGTACAGTTCCTAAAGAAAAGTTCATTGCACCAAGTGGTTATGGGGGTGGGAATAATGAATGGTTAGATTTCACTGTAACACCTTAACATCATATCCACTAAGCACACCTAAGTGGAATGTGTGGCAACAAGGAATCAAAGTTAGTGCTGAAAAAAATAAAATAAAAAAGAGTATAATACCAAGAATGAAACAAGGGTTGGTTCATTGAAAATATCGTCAAGATAGAATAAATACTTATTTAAAATAACTAAAAGAAAAAGAACATAATCAGAAAGTAAAAGTGGGTTATAACAATGGACACCTAGGAAATTCAGAAATGATAAGATAATGCTTTTAAAAAATGTTCTCCACAAATTTAGAAAATATAAATGATATGCATTGTGTTTACAATGGATATCATTTATTAATGTTAAATTTAGATCATATAAGCAATTTAAATAGACCTATCAATGCTACTTTAATAGAAGTTGTCATTAAAAGTCTCAAAACAACAACAACAACAACAACAACAACAACAACAACAAAACATAGGAGTAGATGCTTTTTGTGCAGAATTCTACCAGAATTTAAGAGTTAACATTAATACTCCACAAATTATTCTACAAAATAGAAAATGAAAAGCTTCAATAAATTCAATTTATGAGGCCATACTTATCCTGATACTGAGGTCACATAAAAACTCAATAAAAAATTTAGAGAACAGGTTTTCTCATGAATATAGATGCAAGAATAATAAAATATTTGCAAATTGAATCCAAAAATACTTAAAAAAGGTTATCCGCCATGAGCAAATAGGCTTCATCATGGAGATTCAAAAAAGGTCCAATATATTAACATCAGTGAATGAAATTCCACAGATGAACAAACTGAAAGAAAAAAAAAGAAAAAAATAAACATGATCATCTTATTCAATGCAGAAAAATGTGCTTGACAAACTCCAATATCATTTCATGATAAAAGTCCTAGAGAGGTTAGAGATACAAGGATTATACATAAAGCCAATAAAGGCAATACACAGAAATCCTATGGCCAACATTTAATTAAGTGACTAGAAACTCTGAGTGATTCCAATAAAATAAAAAACAATACAACATTGTCCTTATTTCAATTCTTATTCAATATAGTATTTGAAGTTTTAGCTAAAGTGCTAAAGAAATATAGTAATAAAAGCCACACAGGATTGGCATAAAAACAGAAATGTTTGATCAATGGAATCAAATTGAAAACCCACTTACAAACACAAACATATATTGAACCCTGACATTTGATAAAGAATACAAAAACAAATTGATATTATTTTGTTTAGGTATGGGCCTTGAATTCTCGATCTCTCTAAGACTTCTAACATGAATAGGTGTTGGAAGTTGTCAAAGGATTTTTGAGCATCTAATAAGATGATCATGTGATTTTCTTTTGAGTTTGTTCATATATTGCATTGCCTTAATGGATTTTCATATGTTGAACTATCCCTGCATCCCTGGGATGAATCCTACTCTATCATGGTGAATGATCTCTTTGATGTATTCTTTAGTTTGGTACGCAAGAATTTTATTTGAGTATTTTTACATGGATATTCATAAGCAAAATTGGTTTGAAGTTCTATGTCTTTGTTGGGACCCTGGTGTGGCTTAGGCATCAGAGTAATTGTGGCTTCATAGAATGAATTAGGTAGTGTTCCTTCTGTCTCTATTTCGTGGAATAGTGTGAGGACTATTGGTATTAGCTCTTCATTGAAGGTCTGGAAGAATTCTGCACTAAATCATTTAAAATCATTGAGCTGGTTTTCATTTGGAAGTTTTTAATGACTGCTTCTATTTCCTTAGGGGTTATGGGACTGTTTACATTGTTTAATTAATCTTGATTTAACTTTAGTATGTGGTATCTGTCTAGAAAACCATCCATTTCATCTAGATTTTCCAGTGTTGTTGCAAATAAGCTTTTGTCGTAAGATATGATGATTTCTTAAGGTTTCCTCAGTTTCTGTTGTTGTGTCTCCCTTTTCTGATTTTGTTAATTTGGATACCATCTCTTGGCCATTTAATTACTTTGGTTAGGAGTTTTTCTGTCTTGCTGGTTTTCTCAAAGAACCAGCCCTTGGTTTTCTTGATTCTTTTTATTGTTTTAAATCGGTAGATTTCAGCCCTAAGTTTGATTATTTCCTGTTGTCTACTTCATTTGGATGTGTTTGCTTCTTTTTGTTTTAGAGCTTTAAGTGCTGTTAAATGGTTAGTGTAAGATCTCTCCAAAGCAAACTTAGTGCTATGAATTTTCCACTCTTTGCACTGCTTTCATGTGTCACATAAGTTTGGTTATACTGTGCCTTCATTTTCATTGAATTCTAGAAAGTCTTTAATTCCTTTCTTTATTTCTTCCCTGACCAAGTTGTCACTGAGTAGAGAGTTGTTCAGTTTCCATGAGTATGTGTGTGTTCTGTTCTTTTATTTGTTATTGAAGTCTAGCTTTATTCTGTGTTGATCAGATAGTATCCATGGGATGATTTCAATCTTCATGTATCTGTTCAGGCTTATTTTATGACTGATTATATGCTCAGTTTTAGTGAAGGTACCATGAGGTGCTGAGAAGAAGGTATATTCTTTTGTTTTAGGATAAAATGTTCTCTCTATATATATTTCTGTTAAATCCATTTGATTCATAACTTCTATTAGTTGCACTTGTCTCTGTTTAGTTTCTGTTTCAATGACCTGTCCATTTGAGAGAGAGAGGGGTGTTTAAATATCCCACTGTTATTGTGTGAGATTCAATGTGTACTTTGAGTTTTACTAAAGTTTATTTTATAAATGTGGGTACATAGGCATTTAGGACACAGATGTTAAAAAATGAGACTTCATCTTAGTAGATTTTTCCTTTGATGAGTATGAAGTATCCTTTGCAATCTCTTGCAATAAGTTTTGAATGAAAGTTTTTTTTATTGGATATTAGAAAGGCTAGTTACAGCTTATTTCTTGGGACCATTTGCTTGAAAAATTTTTTCTATCCTTTTAGTCTGAGGTGGTATCTGTCATTGTGACTGAGATGTGTTTCTTGTATGAAGCAAAATGCTGAATCCTGGTTGTGTATACAGTCTGTTAGCCTATGTTTATTTATTTATATTTTTAATATTAGAAAATTTGGTTCACTGCTATTTAAAGATATTAAAGACCAGTGATTGTTTGTTCCTGTTATTATTATTATTATTCATTTTTGTAGGAGCCGGTGTCATATGTGTGTGAATCTCTTCTTTTGAGATTATTGTGAGTTGGTTAATTGTTTTGTGTTTTCTTGAGTATAGATACCCTTCTTGTGTTGGAGTTTTCCTTCTAGTGTCCTTTGTAGGGCTTGATTGGGAGATAGATATTGTTTAAATTTTGTTCTGTCATGGAATATCTTGTTCTTACCATCTATTTTTTGAGAATTTTGCTGGGTATGTATCCTGGGCTTTCATTTGTGTTCTGTTAAGGTCTGCATGGTATCTATCCAGGATCTTCTGACGTTTAGAGTCGCTGTTAAGAATCTTGGTGTAAGTGCCCACAACCTGGTTTGAGAATTGTTGCTTTTGGCCTGAGTAGAATAGCTCATTAGTTAACTGATGAGGTGAAGAATATATATGTATATGTGTGTGTGTGTATATCTATCTATCTATATATATAGATATAGATATAGATATAGATGATATAGATATAGATATAGATATAGATATAGATATAGATATATAGTGTGTGTGTGTGTGTGTGTGTAAAAAAGGGGAGGAAGTCTTAGTTTATTGGTCTAAATCTGGGAAATCAAGAAGGATGCACATGCCACCCTCAGAAATTCCCAGTTACATTAAGATAATAAGTAAAGGATCCTTTGTAAAGGTGTTAATTGGTGAAAGTAACTAAAAAACTTGTTTCATATTCCATGTGAAGGGGGTGGGGGATGTGAGATGGATTGTAGGAAGGGGTGTCTTGGAGGGGGCCGGCAGCAGGATATAAAGTGAATAAGTAAAAAATAAATTTTTAAAAGAAAAAATAAAGAATCCTGATGTATTTCTTATAAGTCTGCTTTTATATGTTACTTGGCCTTTTGCTCTTATTGCTTTTAGCTGTAACTCCAGCTACAGAAAAAATATGATATCCTCTTTGGTCTCTGAGGGCATAGCATTCAAACGTAGGGACATAAATATGAAGATAATTCAAATTTAAAAACATTTTGGCAGGAAATATATTTTAGTCCTGTTTTACCCTCCTCCAACTCTTC
Organism: Rhynchomys soricoides; assembly: GCA_019843965.1. NCBI lineage: Eukaryota > Metazoa > Chordata > Mammalia > Rodentia > Muridae > Rhynchomys > Rhynchomys soricoides. The sequence goes on from JADRCH010000243.1 coordinate 7,943,242, forward strand.
CCAGAGCCTTCATACTTCTCCCCCCACCCCCAGTTTTATGTTACTTCTTTCTTTCAAAGAAAAGGAAACAAAGAAACAAGCATACAAAAAATACAAAAAATCCCCTAAACGACCCCCAACAAATCCACAACAGTCAAAGATTTTTTAAAATATTGCCCAAGCAAAAGATAATGATTCCAAAGTCTACAAAAATACCATTGAGTCTGATTTATGCTCAAGAAATCTTTGTGATGGGGTCCACCATGAATATGTTACACTACAATTGGAAAACGTATTTTTCCTTTGCCAGCAGGTATCAGTTGCAGGCATCCTGTTAGTTAGGAAGACCTGGTATTCACTTCCATGTTTTAGTGCTAGAACCCAATCTGGGTTAAATTTCTGCAGGCTGTTTTCTCCAGTGTTTAAGAATTCATAAGTGCATCTGTGCTAATGTACCTGGCAGATACCATTTCCTTACTGTCATCCATCACCTCTGACTCTTACAACCTTTGTACTCCTCTTCCACATAGATCTCTGAGCCTATTAGGGAGAGGTTAGATGGAGACATTCAATTTAAAATTGAATTCTCTAATGTCATTCACTTCTGAACTGCCTGTTAATTACTATTTACTTCAAGAAGCTTCTATAATTTGAGTGGAAGAAAGCACTGCTCTAAGATTAGAGATATATGTAATTATGAACCATTGAATTCCTGTGTTCCCTTAGGAGAATAATAGTAGTAGATTTCACAATCCAGTCCATGACCTATCTAGTCTCATGTTCGTGGCCACTTAAGCAGTTGAATGTATTGGTTTCACCTCATGGAATGGGTCTTAAATGAAAAGAGATAGTCAGTTATTCCCATAACATATTTTTGCCACTATGTTACTAGAATATCTTTCAGTCAGGTTGCTTTTTTAAGTGACAAGGTCTGTAGTGAGTGATATTGATGATTATTTTTTCCTAGAATAATGTGCAGAGCACCGTCCAGTACCAGGAATGGAACTCAGAATGGGTGAAATTTCTAGGTAGGCATCAAGTAGGTATCATCATGTTTGATGACATCAGAAATTATCATCAACCATTGAATGTTACCATCAGTTGTGCCAATTATTGACAAAGCTTGGAGAATTTGTGAGTTTTCATGATGCCTGTTGTGGTATGAATAGACGTGGCTCACATGACTCATATCTTTGAATGCTTAGCCCATAGGCAGTGGCATTATTAGGAGCTATGTCCTTTTGGAGTAGGTGTGGCCTTGTTGGAGAAAATCAGTCACTGCTGGGTATACTTTTTTGTCTTCTATGCTCAAGCTACACCCATTGTGAAACACTGTCTCTTTATGCAGCCTGCAGATAAAGATGAAGAACTCTCAGCTTCTTCTCTAGCAAAAGGTCTGCCTACACACTGCCATACTTCTCACCATGATAATTGTCTAAGCCTCCGAAACTGTAAGCCATTCACAATTAAATATTTTCCTTTAGAAGAGTCGTCTTGTTCATGGTGTCTATTCACAGCAATAAAACCCTAACTAAGTCAGAGCTTCTTTGTACAATGACTCAAGAAGTTATAACCTATTTCTGCCACTGAAGATGTAACATGGTGGCAAATATAAAAACATAAACCTTTATTTCTTTGAAAATTTATTTCTAATAAGTAGTGACTTTATCAATTACCTGTTCTTTTAACCAACAAACAAAAATATCTTACTCTCAGTGTATGAGGGTTGATGTGTAATTTAAGCTGTAGTAGTGTTTCTTTTACAAAAAACAGTGCCATTGTTCTTGGGCCATAGATGTTAATAATCAAAAATTCATCTTGGTATGATGATTCAGTAGTGTCCTTACCCATCTCATTTGATTAATTTCGGTTTGGAGTCTATTTTCTTAGATATTAAAATTGCTACAGCAGCTTTCTTCGTAGGTCCATTTGCTTATAATATCTTTCTCCAACCCTTTACTTTGTGGTAATATTATCCTTGATGTTGAGGTGTGTTTCTTTTATGCTGGAGAAAGATGGATCTTTGTTTCCTTTCCATTCAGCTACTCTGTGTCTTTTTTCTGGGAAATTAGATCATTGATATTGAGAAATATCAATGACCAATAATTGTTGATGCCTGTTGTATTGTTGTTTCTTTAAATGATAGTGTTGGCAATGGTATTGGTGTTGGTTGTGGTGATGTGTATGTGTGTGTTTGTGTGTGTGTT
>JADRCH010000243.1:7945437-8121799 GCA_019843965.1 Rhynchomys soricoides
TCCCTTCTTTTGTTTTTGGATTGTGATATTATATATTTCCCATGTGTAAAAGTATCTTTAATTGCCTGAAGTAATTGTCATCTCACAGGCTCACTGTTGAATAAGCTCACCCTTTCTGGAGCTCTCTGAACTCTGACTTGCTTGTTCAACTCAGTTTGGCTGGCTCATACTCCTCTTCAAGCAGACTGATCTGGCTTCTCTCAGTTTCTTACTGAATTGTTCTTTGCCTCAAAGTAACTCTGGCAATCTCTTGTAATCATCTAATTCTCATTCTCTGTCTCTTTCTGTCTTCACCTGTATACCTTGTCGCTCTTCAACCTGTCTGTAGAACTGTCCCAGTCAACTGACTCTGAACACAAACTCAAATGCCCCAACCCAACTGCCAGAAACTCCTTTGCCCTGTACTTCATCTCTACTCATTCATGAGTGCTAAGATAAAGGTGTGTGCCACCAGGCCTTGACCTAAGCTTTTCTGTACTTGGAAATGTCCCTGGGCCAGGCTGGGCTTGAACTCAGATATATGCTTACCTCTGTATCCTGGGATTAAATGTGAATCTGTATCCCAGCCAGTGTTGCCAACAGACTGAGGGAAAGGAGGTCCAGCAACTGGCCCAAATTGGGATGCATCTCCAGAGGAAGATCTAAGACCTGACATTATAACTGATGTTATGGTGTGTTTACAGATAGGAGCCTAGTATGGCTGCCCTCCAAGAAGCTGAACAAGTAGCTGACTGAGACAGATGTAGATTTATCCAACAAATGGACTGAAGTCAGGAACCCTTGTTGCTGAATTGGGGAAAATCTGGAGGAAATTGAGGAAGAGAGTGACCCCTAAGGGAGACCAGCTATTTCAACTAAGGTAGACTCCTGAGGTGGCTCAGCGTCTGAGTGATCACTCAGACGCTGAGCCACCAACCAGGCAGCATACACTAGCTGTTTCAAGGTACCTGACAGATTGACAGCAGAAGATTGCCTAGTTTGGCCTCAGTGAGAGAAGATGCATCTAACTCTCCAGACACTTGAGGCCACAGGGTATGGAGAGGCCAACTGGGTCAGCAGTCAGGGGTAGGCACATCATCTTGGAGACAAGGGGAAGATGAATGAGATGAGGAAGACCTGGAGGGCATACCAGAAGGGGGAAAATGACTGGAGTGTAAAAAAAAAAAAGAAATAAAGATAAATATTTTTTAAAAATATTCCTCTATACCTGTTTTCACCTATGCTGTTAAACTTCTTACATTGTAGTTTTCCTTCCAGCGTCATATGTAGGTCTGGATTTGAAAATAGGTATTGTTTAAATTTGACTTTATCATGGAATACTTTATTTTATACATCCATTGTGATTAAAATTTTGCTGGGTATAGTAATCTATACGGGCAAATGTGGTCTATTATACTCTGCAACATATCTGTCCAGGCCCTTCTGGCTTTTAGAGTTTCTATCGAGAAATCAGGTATAACTCATAGATCTAAGAGATATGTTTCTTGACCTTTTTTCCCTTGCAGCTTTTACTGTCTTTCTTTCTTATATATGTTTAATAATTTAATTATTATGTGGCTAGGCGACTCTCTTTTTGGGTACAATCTATTAAGTGTTCTGTATGCTTCTTTTACCTTTATAATCATCTCCTTTGGGTTAGGAAAATGTACTGTGATTTTGTTGATATATTTTCTTGGACTTTGAGTTGAAATTCTTCTCCTTCCTTTATTTGTATTATTATTAGATTTGATATTTTCATGGTTTCCCTGATTTCCTGCAATTTTGTGTGTGAGAAATACTTAGATTTAAGATTCATTTTAGACCTATGTATCTATTTCTTCAATGCTTGATAATCTCTCTTCCATTTCTGTATGAGTTTGTACAAAGCTTCTTGATTAATCTTGCTTCCATATTTGCTGTTCAAATTCCCAATTCTTTCATTTCCAGGATTCCCTCAGTTTTTGTTTTCTTTATTGCTTCTATTTAAATTTTCAGGTCTTGAACAGAATTATTCTTTTTTTTAACTTTTTATTTTAAATTTTTGATTTTTCTTTAAAGGGTATATACTTTTTATTTTCAAATGTTTATTTGTATTTTCCCAACTTATTAACAAGGATTGTTTTATTTCCTCTTTAAGGACCTCTATCGTCTTTATATACTTTGTTTTAAGATGTTTCTAGTGTTTCAGCTCTGTTAGAATATCAGGGTCTGCTTTGTAGGATAGCTGGGTTCTAGTGGAGACTTATTGCATTGGTTGTTACTGATCATGTTGTTATGAGGCATCTGGTTTGGGGTGGTTATAATTATTTATGCTGATTTCTATATTTGTCCTCATTTGGTGGGTGGTTTTTTTTTTTTTTTTCCTTGCTATCTGTTTTCTCTCTGCATTTTTTGGAGAGTGGCATGACTGTGTATTGCTTGTTTCATGGTCCTTCTTAGCTGCTGGGTTCACAGAAAATGGCTGCTTATATGGTAGGCTAGGCAGAAGGAGGGAGTGGTCTCTGGGATCCACAATGGAAATGTGGGCACAGGGGAAGGGAGGATTCAGTTGGTGTTCTTTTGCAGAATAACAGAGGAAATTGAGTCCAGGAGAACTCACTGAAATTACTTACCTAAAGATATGTTTGTTTTTTTTTAATTTCTTTATTCTACAGATGGATAAAAAACACTTATTATAGTTATTTGCATGACAAACAATGTTTGTTTTTCTCAAACATTGTATATGCTTTATTTATTAGATAAAATCACCATAAAAGTTTTCAAATATATTTGGTTATTTTGTGATAATTCTTTATAATTTAGTATATAGACAACTGTAAAAAAACTTACATTTTATTAAAATATATATTATCTGTAATGATTGCAAATGTGTTAATGCATGTATACTTGAGCACACTTGCATGATCTGTTTTGTTAAATCCAGAATAAAAAGCTGAGTGTCTAAGTTCAGCTACCATCCTTACTTATTAAAAAAATTATTAAAATATAATTATATCTTTCCCTCCTTTTTTCCTAAGTCCAACCATCATTCCATCTCAAACTCTTAATTTTTCTTAAATTATTAAACACATGCACATATTTACATTTATTTGCATAAATATATAAATATAGCCTGTTGAATAATCTAATGTGTCTTTTCTGTAATTTTGAAGCTGACTACCATTTAATGAGCTTTATCCTGAGTCTAGGACTATTATCTCTCTCACCATACTTGTACTTCTTTGTCTAGGGTTGAAAAACAATGACATTTCAAATTTTCATATTAATATGTCCACTGATATTGCCATTGTCCAAATCTTATTTAACCTACCTATTTTTGTGGTGCTGTAGTTGTACATTCCCTGTTATTTCTAAGATACACAATCTCATAGCAGATTACCTGATCCTCCGGCACTTACATTCTTCTCACCTTGGATGTTTTCTGGGCATGTCTTGTGTTGCAGGTATGCTGTTGTTGTTGGGCAAGCCAAAAGTTTTTGATCTATGTATGATTGTCATTATGTATTTTTTCCATATAGGATTTCTTAATACCCTAGATATTCCACACTAGACTTGGCTGGACTGGTTATTTAACAAATCTCAGTGATCTGTTGATCTCTCCCTCCCCACCCTATAGTTACAAGCAAGTGCTACCACAAATGACATTTTTTTTTCCACATGGGATCTGCAACTTTATCAATGTGTATAGATCATAATTATAAAATCCATCTAAACTTTAAAACAAACATTTACCATCAATATTGAAGCACATTTCTGTAGCCTCAGCTCTTGGGAGTCCTAAGCAAGAGGAAATTCAGTGTTACACTGGGTTATTTATTAAGGTCCTGATATTTTTAAAGAGAATAAGTAGTCTGACATATAATGCATTATGCACTCATATTATGTAAAAAAATAGTTTAAAGATATGTTTTTGATATAAACTAGATTTTATTGATATAGAAACCATTTTTCATCTATATTGTATAAATTTTAGTGGATGAATAAAGAAGTTCATTAATCTATTTTATGTTTTTGAAATGTTTTCGTCATCTTCCCATCTTTTTATTGACTATATTGAAAAGTGTCCCTGGTACTCTTTAACAATCCTATTTTAAGTGTCAATCTTGAGCAGTATTTGAAAGCATGGATCTCTTCTTAACCTAGACTCCAAAGTTGACCTTTCTTCTAGAATACAGAAATGTTTGTGACTAACAGTACTAACTGTGAGGGTCCTCTCCATAGGCACTTCTGCAATGTCTGCAAAAGTCTAAATCAAAGATTTTGATTTTGCAGTTTCCCTCAGATAATAAGAACAATTGATAATATATACACATATATGCAGATTGGATAGATAATTGTTTTATCTCACTTTGTATTAGTTCTACAATAAACTGTATCAGAAACTTCACTTAAAACATTAGCACACTTTGTTTTATAAAATGTTAAAAAGAAGAATGTGAACATCTGATTTAAAAACAAACTAATTCAGTCTCTGCTCTACATTTTGTCTCCATAGAGAATTAATGAAAGGCCATCCAGAGACTGCTCTACTTGGGGATCCATCACTTATACAGTCACCAAACCCAGACACTATTTTGGATGCCAAGAAGTGAAAGGAACCTGATATAGCTATCTCCTGAGAGGCTCTGTCAGTGTCTTTACAAATATAGAAGCAGATGTTGGCAGGCAACCATTGGATTGAGCACAGGGTCCCCGATGGGGGAATTAGAGAAAGGACTGAAGGAGCTGAAGATGTTTGCAACCCCAAAGGAAGAAAAGCAGTATCTATCAACCAGAATCCCAGAGCTCCCAGGGACTAAGCCACCAACCAATGAGTACACATGGAGGGACCCATGACTCCAACTGCATATTTAACAAAGGATGGCCTTGTTAGGCATCAATGGGAGGAGAGGTCCTTGGTCCTATGTAATCTTGATAGATACCACAGTGTAGGGGAATTCGAGGGCAGGGAGTCAGGTGGGTGGGTGGAGAAACACCCTCATAGAAACAGGGGGAGGGGGTAGGTATAGGGGGGTTTCAGAAGGGGGAAACTGGGAAAGAGGATAACATTTTAAATGCAAATAAAGTAAATATCCAATTTAATAAAGAAAAAGAAAATAAGAAAGATAGCAGCAGCCACTGGTGGGGAAAACAAACAAACAAATAATTTGTTCTGAATCAGTTTGAAACACAAAATATTATTTTATAGTATCAAAACTACCAAATGAATCGAGAAATGTCTATCAGTAAAGATGTTAAATATATATTGCTAAGTTACTCTTTAACATATAAACACCATTTTGCTTTCAATCTTGTGTAATATATATATTCTTTGGCTTTTGAATTGTTTGAAGATGTTTTAGTCCAGTTACCTAGCTAGTGGTAGGTAGGATGATACTCTCTTATTGAGTTTGGATGCCAGGTGTTCTCTGTAGTGAATGTGTTGTCAAGATACAATGCTTGAAAGGTTATGTGAATGAAAGGAATTTTTACTTATGATACTTTCATATCATGATGCACATAACTACATCAAAAGCAGAGGAGCATATGTATTGTATGGTAAATTTTTCATCATTGAAAATTACACTATTATATATATAATCATATCTGATTACATTTAAATAATAACTTGTTCAAAGTAGCACAGAAATCACTTTTTAACTCTGGAATCACAACAAATCTATGTATCATTAGTTTTAAATAATTAAAAAATGTCATACTTATTAAAATGCCATTATGTTTTTAAAAGATAATTATTAATTTTAGTATAACTGAAAAAAACCTGCTACTCACAGTGTTTCATATGACTTACTTCAAATCGATATTGATAATAAAAACTGACCTCAACTTTTAAAATACTAGTAAATTCTTCATATGTGTGTGTGTGTGTTTTAAAATAGTTCTCTATAATTTACTTTATATACGGTTTCTATGAGACTTTCTAAACTGTCATCATTTTCAATTTCTAATTTGAAAATGTCCATTTTTGGTAAATTAACCAAAATTTAAATTTTGAAAGCTACATGAATACTATCAACCTAAGTTGAGTTTTAATGTATCTACTTAGTTCTTCTATCAATACATATGGAACACCCAGACTTACAGAAAAAAATATGTGATATAACTATAGTTTTAAATTGACTTATTTTTATACAAGGCACCCTATAAAGGTTAGAGAGAGTGTTTTCAGGACATTGGAACCTGTTTCTTCCTACAATGATACACTTTAAGCTAATGATTTATTTCTTTTTTCAGTCAATGTAGCCCTGGGTATGTCAGGAGGACTTCATAGTGGTTGATTGATCGTCACAGAGGCTCTCTTGCACTAAAAGCATAGTGCAGTGGATGGAATGGCAATCAGGACTACACTGACTTTCACTTGGCTTTCATCCTTGCAGGTGGTCTGCCCACCTTTGTGTTTTAATATCAGCTTGGTAAAGCAGAACTAAGATCAGCACATTGGACAGCATTACTGATTGATCTCATTTGGGAGTAAAACTGAGGCACAAGGCTTTTAAATGAGACATTCCTTTCAGCAATTTGCTTGAACATACATAGAAACACTTTTATATGCAGCACAAAGTGACCTTTGGAAGATAGCATTCAACATGCTGTGTGAATTTTCCTTTTGTTATTGGGAATCATGCTGCTAAATTATGCAATTGACATGAAAAACTAACTCAGAGCTGTCTGGAAATAATGTTCCAAAAAAAGTAGATAAATTTATTTTAGTCATTTTAGTTAGCACTTTACTATGTAAGAAATTTCAAATTAAAGTTTATGTCAAATATCAGGCTATTAAGTGTTATGTGATTCTACATTTTAATGGAAATTTCATAAAAACAAGAAAAATCACTTGAACAATAGACGATTCCATTTACTGTTTGAACTAAATGTGATTAGCACATTCAGGTTAAAATAGATAAAATTTCTGTAGAGTTTATTATCTACAGCCAATGACATGCTGTATTTGACTTTATTACATAGGCTTAGTCACAAATTTTTCCAACAATATGTTAATCTTTAACTTCATATTTGTAGCTAGTAAGACCATTAAATAAAATGGGCAATTTATTTTGGAAAATTGAGGCATTGAGAAGAGTCTCAGTTGCTAAAGTCATTTGTTGTTCTAGTTCTGGAATACATGAATTTAGTCCCTAGCACTCATATGATACCTCACAAACATATGCAACTCAGGTCCAGGGCATTCAACACATTTTTATTAGCTTCTGCATACTCTAAGTACACATATGGGCAAGAAAAACATTCACCTAAGTAAAATAGAAAAAAAAAAGTCTAAACCACAAAAGAAATATTTGGGAAATATTTTTTAAAAACTCAGTCCAAAATATAAACAGTTAATGTTTTAAAGAAACATAGTAGTCAATTAGATTTGAAAATATCAACCAAACAGACCACCCAGAACTCCCAGGGGCTAAACCACGAACCAAAGAATACACATGGAGCGACCCATGGCTCCAGCTGCATATGTAGAAGAGGATGGCCTTGTGAGGCATCAGTGGAAGGAGAAGCCCATGGTACTGTGAAGGCTCAATTCCTCTGTGTAGGGAAATGCCAGGGAGGGGAGGGAGAAGTAGGTAAGTAAGTGGGGGAGCACCCTCATAGAAGCAGGGGAAGGGGGGATGGGATAGGAGCTTTCCTTCCATAGGGGAAACCAGGAAGGGAAATAACATTTGAAATGTAAATAAAATAACCAATTTTTTTTTTTTAAAAAAAGAAAATGACTGACACAATTGTCAATCCCATATCATTTCACAAAGTGACAGATTCAATGACAATGCTTTTGTGGTCATTGTCATGTGTACTGGCTGGTTTGTGTCAACTTGACACAAGCTGGAGTTATCACAGAGAGAGAAGCTTCAGTTGAGAAAATACCCCCATGAGATCCAGCAGTAAGGCATTTTCTCAATTAGTGACCAAGGGAGAAGGGCCCCTTGTGAGTGATACCATCTGTGGGCTGGTAGTCTTGGGCTCTATAAGAAAGCCAGCTGTGCAAGCCAGGAGAAGCAAGTAAGAAAGCCAGTAAGCAGCATTCCTCCATGGCCTCTGCATCAGCTCCTGCTCTTTTGACCTGCTTGAGTTCCAGTCCTGACTTCCTTTCCTAATGAACAGCACCATGCAAGTGTAAGCTGAATAAATCCTTTCCTCCCCAACTTGCATCTTGGTCACAATGTTTATGCAGGAATAGAAACCTTGACTAAGACATCATGACAGAGAATTTGTGCCTTGGTGTATGGTTTCTATGTCAGTATTTTTGACAGAAATTTTGTTTAGATAACTCCTTATTTCAAATAACTATACTTTTTGAAAAACAAATTAATGTTATAAAGAGAGAACTAAGTGCAGTTTCTATGCTAAGCAGTTCTCCAAAAGACGCCAGAGCTCATATATGTGTGCTATTTCTGCCACTTAGACATACTTATAGAACTTCAAGTACAACCAATGATATCAAAGATATCACTGGAGCAAAAGATCATGTGATTCTACACTTAACTGGGAGAAAACAATGCTAAGCATTTGACATGGATAGGTATCATATATATATATATATATATATACACACACACACACACACACACACACACACAAATTTGAATCTCAGGATGTGAATTAAAACAAAAAAGCAAAACAGCACTGAACTGGTTGATTTAATGTCTACTTGACACAAGATGGAGTTATCAAAGAGAAAAGAGCTTCAGTTGAGAAAATGCCTCCATGAGATCCAACTGTAAGGCATTTTCTCAATTAGTGATCAAGGGGGAGGGACCCTTGTGGGTGGTACCATCTGTGGGCTGGTAGTCTTGGGTTGTATAAGAGAGTAGGCTGAGCAAGTTAGGAGATGCAAGCCAGTAAGCAGCATTCCTCCATGGCCTCTACATCAGCTCCTGCTCCTTGACTTGCTTGAGTTCCAGTCCTGACTTCCTTTCATGATGAACAGCAATTTGAAGTGTAAGCTGGATAAACCCTTTCTTCCCCAACTTGCTTCTTGCTCATGATGTTTGTGCAGGAATAGAAACCCTGACTAAGACAGGAACTACTTTTTTTTTTGTTACATAATTTTGGGTATGATGTATGTTCATTTACATTGAATCCTAGAAAGACTATAATTTCTTTATTTCTCCTTGAACCAATTTATTCAGTAGAGAGTTGTTCAGTTTCTACAAATTTGTAAGTTTTCTGCTGTTTCAAATTAAAACAACCCTTTAAAAAGTACGTGAATAGAATTATTACAATCAAAATATACTTTCTAAGAAACAAGAAACAAACAGGTATTACCCACAGACTGGTTACCAGTCTTTATCAAGTATAGCATATATCTCAAACTTTCCATCTGTAAAATTTATTCACTCTAGAAAGAGCATTCTCTGCTACTTTTCTGGGAATAAACCATGTATCAAAAATCATGCTCTATTAAAGTACATTTCCATAAAGTATGCTCATTCTCCCTCAGAACATAAAAAAGTCCAGGTAAATGCTATTTTTATTAGTGATAAATTACCTGAGCTGTGAAGTACAATCCACATTCTCCCTCAGAACATACAGACAGTCCAGATAAATGCTGTATTTATTACTAATAAATTACATGAGGAGATAGGCTACAGAAACCAATATGCTGAGTTTGGTTTAAAGGATGTGGTTTTGTTACTTTTATATAAAGAAGTAGAGCTATTTAATTATTTCTATACATGTAATATTGACACATATATATGCTGCTAAGCAATATTATACTGGATCATGTATCTTAACACATTTGTTCTGCGTTTTCTCCATGAATTCATATGATGTTTTTCTCCACCCTAACAGCCTACAAATATGAAGAAATATAATCAGTATTGATTTACAATACAGATAATTATGGATGAATGTGTGAGAAAGCTTTATAATAGAATCCTGTCAATCAATGTCTGTCCCAACTTTCTCATTACATGTTTGCTGAAACTATATGATGGAATTTGTCTGGTGACATTTCAGGGATAGTGACTTTGATTTTCAAGGAAATGTTTCAGGTTCATTTCATTACCTTAGAAAAGTAAAAGCAAATTTGCCTTATAAAAAGCAATTACTTCTTAGCTGACCAGGGCACAATAGCAATATAAGAGAGATTTCTCATTCCACTATTCAAATCCTGAACCAGCAAACTACTGTTTGAGTTTGCTTTAAGCCAATTTTACCATGTTTGAATTGCAAAAGCATTTAATCTTCATAAAGTAGGTTATTATAATGGAGATCATATTGTATTGGTATGGAATACCATCTACGGGGCAATGGGTATGGGTACAGTTTTAGTATTTATGGAATTTTAAAAACAATGTTAACTAAAATATATTTATGAACACTTTGAGTAGTCCACAGAACAGATCATAAGTTGTCACAGCACACATTGTGTGCAGACATGCTTCTATTTCAAGTTGTTCATTATACATAGGTGAATTAGATGAGCATTAAAGTATTTTAAGTATTCAAACAATGCTGTTCTGACCAAAATATTTATATCATTAAATAGTTACATTTCTCTATTTATCTGGGGATGATAAGGTGCTTAATTGTATATATACAATTTAGTGCTTCCTGTCTTTCAATATGAAGACTAAACTAGGAGACATAAAACTTTTCATCATATAGCACCACAGAATTGAGTAACTTAAAAAATTGAGATTAATGAGAAGAATTATAAAATTTAGGGTAATAACATTTTTGCTTCTTTTCCATTAGTCTTTCTTAAGTAAACCATGTTAGCATTTTTGGCAAATTAAACCCCTAGTATAAAATCACAAGACAAGAGAGATAATGTTGTAAATAACGTATGAAGTATGGACAAGCACCAGAATTACCAAAATAGCAATAAAAATGAAAATTTTGAAATTAAAATATTGTTCATTTCTTAAATTTATTCTGTGAAAGAATGTTACTCTTATAGTGTACTATTTACATATATTTATTTTATAGCGTGCTACTGTAGCACTTGTTATCCACAAATTCATATCAGTTATTTTCCTTAATTTTCTGTACTTCTGCATTTATGGCTGTGAGGCAACACGCCTTTGATATATACACAATACTTAAAATATTATATTATATATAATATAATATAAATATAATATTTAGCATAACATATATTGTATAATATAATATAATTTATTAAAATATTTGTTTAAATATTACATTCATAAGGTATGAACATGCTACAAAATTTTCTCTCAATTTCATTTTATTGATTAATTTTATTCTTCACATTTCATTAACACAAATGATAATTCTGAATCTTCTTGATACTATCTCTTGACTCTTTCCTGTATCCATAACCTATTTTATATTTATCAGTCATATTTCTAAGATTATCATATAAGATTTTGTTTTGTGAAATGCTTAGTCCATTGGAGCCTAGTGGAATCATCAATTCTATCGATTGTTATAGAGCATAATATACATTCATATATTCTTTTAATTTAATTATCCTATTTTGTACACTATGATAAAGTACATTTACAAGTCACTTTGAGTTAATAATTTTTGTGCTAAATATTAATTGTATATTTATGGGCATTCAGCTTGTATGTATGTCTGTACACCAAGTTCATGTTTAGTGCCTGGAAAGGCAGGGAGTAGATACCCAATCTTCTTCATCTGGAGTTTCAAATAGTTGTGAGTTTTGATGTGGCTGAAGAGTTGGGGAAGGACTAAAGGAGCTGAAGGGGATTGCAACCCCATAGGAAGGACAATATCAGCTAACTAGACCACCCAGAGCTCCCAGGGACTAAACCACCAACCAAGGAGTATACATGGAGGGAGCCATGGCTCCAGATTCATATGTACCAGAGGAAGGCCTTATCTGACATCAATGAGAGGGGGAGCCTTTAGTCATGTGGAGGCTTGATGCCCAGCATAAGGGGATGCTAGAGCAGTGAGGCTGGGGTGGTTGAGTAGGTGGAGGAGCACCCTCATAGAGGGAAAGGGGATGGGGGAGGGGGAGATGGAATGGGGGATTTGTGGAGAGGTAACCAGGAAGAGAGATATCATTTGAAATGTAAACAAATAAAATGATTAATAAAAAAGAAAATATATGTCCAAGTAATATTTTATCATTGTAAAGAATGAATCTTGTCACCCAAACTTAGCGCAGAATGTGGAACAATCACTGTATTATTGCTTATTGATCTATGAAACACTATAGCTATTGTGGAGAAAACTGTGGTACCAAGGTATGTTCACTCAAATTATAAACACAGAAGAACTGTAAGTACTATTTGATCTAGTAAATCTGACACTGGAGAGATCAATGGATGGTAGATAAATAGATAGGTAGGGAGTTGATAGGTAGGTAGATAGAACATAGGTAGATTTTGATAAGTGTAGGTCAAATTAATGCTTATATATTCCAGCACATGGAAACATTTTTAATGGGTAATAAAAAGTTGAAGCAATCCATGTGCCCATCATTTGGTCCATATAAAAGTAGAAGGTAGTTTATGCTCACTATCAAATGCTGTATTAACTTGAAAAATAAAGAAATTCATATAAATGCTTCAACATGGATAAATATTGAAGATATTGTGCTGAGTAAAATTATCAAAATTCAAAAAGGTGTTATATTGCAGCAAAAAAAATTATACATTTTCTTTTGGTAATGTGAAAAATTAAAAGCAAGATATATATAAAGTTATTTTATAGTATTTGCCAATATTAAATTAGTATTTTAGAGTATAAGATAATAACTAATTTTCAAATTAATGAATTCATAGGTTTATGTGTTTACAAAATTGAGAGACCAATGCTTTTGTTCAGAACTCAAGAATATACAAAATGATCCCAAGAAAAATTTTAGTCAAATGTTCCTTTTGCACTTTCCTATGAAGAGAGAAAATACAGTCTTGCAATTATGATAAATGTAACATTGCTTGGTTATTGGAGATGTAAGAGAAAGTTCTTATAAATTGTCTAAAAAATGCAGCACAGGTGATATCAACAATACTGTGTTTACATATTGGTAGGAACTATTGAAAACTTATTTACTTATAGTATGTGTATGTGTGTGTGTTGGAGTCTTGTATCTGTATCTTTACTCCTGCATGTATGCAGGCACATGTGCCCATATTTGCATATCTAAAAGCCAATGAAAGACATAGGGTATCTTCTGATATAGCTTTCTTTTACCAGCTTGAGACTGTCTCTCACTGAACCAGAAGCTCACAGTTTTGGCCGTGCTGGCTAGCTAGTAATGGCTCAGAGTCTACCTCTCTCATCTCTCCATTTCTAGAATTCCAAGCACACACAGCTATGGTCTAACTTTTACATGTGTGCTGAGCACTTGTCTTTTTTTATCAAAGCAAACATTTTTACTGAGCAATATCCTTAATTCCTCTTTGCAGATTAATTGTAAATAATTGATCTTCCCAAGACTCAGCCCATAAACTTACACTATGAGCCTGATGTCACTAAACTTTCTCTTATGCAGGGAACTCTACAATTCCTTATGACCTTTGCTGGTATTTTTCTCTATGGTACTTTTTTAAAAATCATACATCAAATTTTGCTTTGTTTCTAAATCTCTGCCAGCTTTCGCTAGGTATGAATAAATTCTCCATACTTATACTAACATAGTACTCACTGAAAGAAGCTTTGCAAAATGTTTTTATGTTGTCAGATTTTTTTACTGTTCCATCTTTACTACCAACCATAATGCCTGATCACATTAACATTATGAGTAATGCAATAGCTTCAGATGATAATAGCTGACACAGAATGCTAGCCCCTGATTACTAGATTTTCTCTGTGTACTCTCTATTCACTACTACATTTTTTTATAAAGGCTTTTCTCATCCTTTGTGTTGCTACCCTTTGGTGGGTGATAGGATTTTAAACCACCTTTCAAGGGATCACATCATATATCCTGAATATTACAATTCATAACAGTACCAAAATTGAAGTAGCAAAGAAAATAATTTTATGGTTAGGTTTACCATACTATGAGTAAGTGTATTAAAGAGTTGCAACATTAGGCAGGTTTAACACCATTGATTTACATTGATTGTTCTTTAATTACTTAATCCATGCTGTAGAACCAGTCCTCTTATCATCTCCCCTCTTCTCATGAAAATCCCAAGGCAAAAAGCACACAAGTCTGTACTAGGGCCTCTGCATATGCAACATATGTATTAGCTGAGTATTTTTATAGGACCCCTAACTGTGTAGAGGAGTGGGTCTCTGACTTTTTTGCATGCTCTCAGAACTCTTTACAATCTCTTTGGTTGCCATGTCTAAGTTTGATGTGATAAGAGGCTTCACCTTGCTATATTCTCTTTTGTCACATTTGGTTGCTTCGCCCTCCCTGTTGCCCTCCTCCTCGCCCTCACTTGCCCTTCCTCTCTCTCTCTGTCTCTCTTTCTCTCCATCTCCTTGTCTCCCCCAGCCCCTTTCTCTCTCTCCTTCCCTCCCTGATCCTTTCTTCCATGAGGTATCAACTTTGTTGGACAAATTTTACAGAAAGATAAAATATTTATCTCTCATTCAATGTTATATTCTCAGGCATGTTGTGATAGAGATGTCATAGAGATTAACATAAGAAAGGAGCTGTCTTTTTCCTAACCTGAATGACATATCACTGGTTGTCTTGGATGCTCAAGAAATTCCACACAGAATAACAAACAAATTACAAACAGGATACAAGAAATGAGCTTTCTATTTTTCCTGGGTACCAACAGAAAAAGAAAATTGGACTTTTTCACAAGAAGCTGGTGAGAATTTTGAAGTCTGGATTTTTCACCTTTGATTTGTACTTAAGCGTCTGCAAGTAGTGTGGATGTCTGCGATCTGTGTCATTACTTATTATAATTAATTTATTTATATCTATCTGATTGGTATCATGGTTTAGAATTATTCAACTTGTTACATGACAGATGACTCTTTCCAGTTACATGGAAATTTGTGGCCTAATATGTTGCTATAAGGGATAATTTTAAAATATTACAAGATACAATATTATAAGATAAAACTAAGACCATCACACTGAGGCTAGACAAGGCAACCTAACAGATGCAAAAATGTCCCAAGAGTAGGCAGAAGAATTAGAGACCCACTTATTAACACAGTCAGGATTCCCCAAAAATACTAAACTGAGAAAGATATGTATGCAGAAGACCTGGTGCAGAACTGTGTATATGCCCTATGCTTGTTGCTTCAGTTTGAGTTAATGTGAGCTTTGTTCATGCTGATTGAGAAGACCTTTTTCCTTGGTGTCCTCCATCTATTTTGGCTCTTATAGTCTTTCTTCCTTCTCTTCTGTGGGGTTCTCTAAGCTCTGAGGAGAGAAATTTAATGAAGACTTCCCATTTAGGGCAGTGTTCCAAGGACTTTTTCTCTCTTCATGGGGTCTGGCTGTGAGTATCTACATGGATTCCCATCTGCAGCAGAAAAAAAAGTCTCCTCTCCTTGGCTGGGCAGTGGTGGCACACATCTTTAATTCTAGCACTCGGGAGGCAGAGGAAGGCAGATTTCTGAGTTCTAGGCCAGCCTGGTCTAAAGAGTGAGTTCCAGGACAGCCAGGGCTAAACAGAGAAAATCTGTTTAAAAAAAAAAAAAAAAGAAAAAGAAAAAAAATAGTCTCCTCAATGATGACTGAATTAAGTACTGATCTATGAGTATAGCAGAATATCACTAGGAGTCATTTATTGTACTTTTTTCTTTTATACCAGTAGTTTTTGGTTTTAACCTAGGTTTCTGAGCCCTCTTGTCTCTGGTTCATGTTTACTCAAGCAGTTTAGGGTATAGGTTCCATCTAGTGGAGTGGATCTTAAGTTAAATCACACATTACTTGCTTCCTTGCACAAGTTCTATGCAGCCCTTGCCCTAGCATAAGTTCTAGGCAGCCTTTACCCTAGCATAACTTGCAGACAGATCATGTTCTAGATCAAAGGTGTTGGAGCTGGGTTCATATTTACATTTCCCTTTGGTAGCCTAAAACCTTTCCTTATCAAAAGCATAATTATTTATTTAAATTAAATTTTTACTTCATATGTTATTCATTTAATATGTCAAAAATATTTTATGAAGATAACTTATTTTAAATATTCATCTCCAGCCACTTATCCATATATCTATATCTAAAAAATGTGTTTTCTATGCATGATATTGACTTGAGATATTTCTAATCCTATCATTTTTGTGTAGATTATAGTATATACAATTCATCACAAAGTTCAGTAAGTTATTAGTTCTTATTGGTTGAGTGATTTTTCAAAACTTCAGTAGATCAGCACCTGAAATTTCTTTCAGAGGAAAATTCAAAAGCACAGTATTCCACCATAATCTAAGAATTCTATACAGAAGAGAAGATAAAGCATCAATATTCCTGCAAAAGAGACTGTACAACAATGAGACAGATAGGCCTCAAGAAACAGACTTCTTAGCACTGTACACTACCTGATCTAAGACCAGCTTTCATATGTAAAATAGGAATTCAGAAAAGCTACACTAAGCAAACAGAAGTAGAATTGCTCAGAGCCTCCCAGCCTGGAGAGGGGAGCGAGAGAACACAGAATAGGACTCTGGTGTGGCTTTAAAGTCTGAGGGTCTTCGGACATTCTAGCTCTCTACTGAAATGCTGATGATAACTTATAAAAAGTCCTAAAAGCTTTCTTGCTTTTTCTGAAGGTAAAAGTCTGTTGGTTTAGGTGACTGGCATCTGTAGCCTGACAGCTGGGGATTAAGTAATGTGGCCTTTGTTGTATCTCAGAGGATGAGAGGCTCTAACTTTCATTCTGCTAGTCAGAAATCACTGGAAGGAAAAGGGACACTTTGAAAAGTAATTATAGCAGTTATTACTAAGTTGTAAGAACTTTCCTATGAAAGTTATTTAAGAAAAGGGGGAAAAGCAGAAAGATTCTAAGCAGGGCAAGGGAAACATTTTTTTCTCATCTCTTTGTCCTCAGTACTTATACACTTTTCAGAATACATGATCACATTTTATAAAGTTCATCACAATTTCACACATAAAATAAAATTATAAATTTAAGTAGCTTACAATAGACAATGTTTACATGTCTATCTAGTAGGAGTAATTATCTGGCTAAACACTGATCACCTACCAGAGCTCCACAGGGTCACTGAGAGTTAAAAAGCCATAACTAAGTTATTACTAAAGTTTTGTACAGATAAACCCAGACAATATTTTGTCTTCTATCCTAGCACCTTTAAAAATCACTAGTTTTCCTTTTATTACCTTTGGATAATTGTGTTACAACCTCTTGGAATGTGCTCTGAGTAGTAGAAAGTCTGGTTACTATCTAGAAGCAATAATCTGGTGACACATGGGAGACTGACAGAGTATTCGTTGTGGTTTTGACTATCAGAAGTGACCTAATATCAACCCCACTATAAAAGAGCTTAATAAATATTGATATAATTTTAGAAATTCTCATAGGAGCATCATTAAGAATTAAGAAGTCATCCATATGTCTACATAGCACCACTATAAGAAACTACATCTTCATAGATCTGCAGAGATCTGCTCAAAATAGGTGGACTAATGCCTAGTGATTGTTATATGTGTTAAATAATAATAGGGAAAGCATATTATTAGCAGGATTTTTTCCTATCATGATTTACTCCTAGGCCTCACCCGTTGGAGCTTCATCATAGATATAATCTAAAGTGAAATCATTTCAGGAAGATCACCTGCTAGATATTAGAAACCTATGATGATTCCTGACAGAACTACTTGCTCTAACCAATACTATGCCTCCATTAAAATATGGACATGCTGCTTTTAATATTGTCTGTACACATTTTAGGCATGGCAGGAATACAATGACAGGAAACTTGGTTCATTTTACAGTTAAACTTTAATTGCTAGAAAGTCATGGAATCTTTGGATCTAAAGTCACAAATGCCAAAACACTGAAGTAGACACACTTTATACTATGACGGGGAATAAAACTATTGTACTTCAGTATAAAGTAGTTAGATCTAGTCATGTTTAGCAGAGGACAAATGTGATTCCGAAACTGCTATAAGGACCCATTTAAAGCATCTATTGTGTGACTAAAATGAGACATTTCTGAGAGAGAGCGAGAGAGAGAGAGAGAGAGAGAGAGAGAGAGAGAGAGAGAGAGAGAGAAGAGGAGAGGAGAAGAGTACTACAGTCTTCCTTCCTGGAGTTGGGCAGTAACACAAGGAGAATTTGGCACTCAGATGCTCCTAAACTTCAATCAAACTTTTTCTTTTTCATATTTTATTTACATTTCAAATGTTTCAGACCTCCCCTTTAGAACCTCCCCATTCCCTCCGCCTTCCCCCTGCCAATATGGGGATATTCTCCAACCTACCCTCCCACACACCCACACACCCACTCTCGTCTTTCCTCCTTGTCAATCAAACTTTTAATGTTTTCCTCCAATCAATTTCCTTTCATGATGTTGCTGCCATCAAAGCCTTGGATTCTTCTGCTAGGTCACTACAGATTCCTTGGTTCTTGAGGAGCAAGTTCTCTCAACTTCTCAGAATTCTCATCATTGATGTTTTTGTTGGATTGTAGAGGAAACAGCACGTTTTAGTGGGTTTGGTAATTTTTGGTTGGTTTTGGTATGATTGCTCTACTTTAGATTCTCATAACTTCAGTTATGCTTTTCACTTGAACAGACTCACATCATCATACCAATGTGGACATAATATAAATCTGACCCACGTTATATCCTGTCTGACAATTATTAATTATAAAATGATTCTAATAGTGAAATAACCTACTATAATGTCTCAAATTTATTATTGTTAAAAAGTATAAAAGCCAATATTTAGTAAAATTTAGTAAAAATATATTTAGGTAAGAAAAATTTCAAATTCCCTGAATGTTTAATTTTTATTAACTGACAGCTCCTTCTCTATCACAAGGGAAATATTACTTTCTAGGTTAAAAATAAAATCATAATTCATTTTAATAAAAGACATGGATATAATAAAGCCAGCTTTGTTGATATTAATATTTTGGCTAGCTCTATATTTTAAGAATGTCTCAAGAATAGATGCCTATAGGGACTTTTTCTTTCTTGGTAGTTTCAATAATAATTCTACAAAATATTAGATCTATACCCTGCTGATATTGTAATAGACTTCTGTGTCACCATTGTATACTTTCAAAAGAGCACTATCTCCTAATAATGAAAATAACAATTTTCTTTCTGTACAACTCCTTTCCTAGGGAGTTGTTGAAACTCAAAAGCATATTAACATGTTTCAACTGTTAGTGATTTGCTTTTGATCCTTTTATAACTGAGAGTCACAAATATACATCAAGGTACCAAAAGATCCTGTAAGTTTAGTCCAACTAAATACTAACATATAGAATTCAACACTGTGCTTGTTTAGTTAATGTTACCAATACTCTTTAAGACAATTTCAAATGAGCAAAATGCAATGGATCTGTAATGAATCTTTTCAAATGGATATGTAACCTGTGACTCATGTTTGGAAATATGAACATGGATGAGATGAGAAAGAGAGGAAATAATAAAGAACCTGGGATGACTGCAAATGACTAAAAAACACATAGGAAATGAAACCATATTGATATGTTGACAAATTCTGGGGATTAGTCATATGGCTTATGGAAACTTTCTTATTGTAGAATAAGTAAGGAAAGTTTAAGCAGTTAAATTTGGATTATAAAAATATATACAGTAAATCTAATATGGCATGGGAATAACTTTTTTACCATTTTACGTTATTTTTTACTTTAATTGCAATGTTACATTGTTTGAGCCCTAGGCAAAACAGACAATTTAATGCCAGTATAAAATATAAATTCAACTTACTGAATCCCTACTATCAATAGTTTCTTCTTTGAACAGATGTGTCATAAATCACACCTATATGTTTCAAAAGTGACAGTTTTCAAATGAATATATTTAGGAAGCAATCATCTTGTGAGATAATAAGCTTTTTCAGGAATTTCCAGGGGATCATAAGAATTTTATAAAGCATTTTTCCCTATAACTGTGTTGTATCACTATATGTTTGTCCCTAAATCATCTAAGGAGGGTCTTATAATCTATATTTTCTTTTCTGTTCCCTGAATGACTCTACATAAAATTCCTGATCCATAGCTGGTAAATCCAATCACTGAAACTCCATTTGATCCCAAGTACTAGGACATATTTTTTTAATTGTTCTTATGACAGATTCTTAATTTTGCATTATTTGGGGGGAGATATTTGAAGGAAGGACATAAGGCAATGTTGGAAGACACAGGCTTTTGTGCTTGTGCCTTGGAGAGACATTCTGCATCATTGGTGCCTTGTTCTGTGTCTTGTCTCCTTGACTGTCATGATTTGAATGGATTTTTTCTTCATCACCCTCCTTCAAGATGTTCTGACTTATAGCAGGCCTAATGGCAACAGAGTCAACTGATTAAGACAAAAAACAGTATGAACTGTGAGGCAAAATTTCTTCTCTGAAGTTGTTTCGCTCAGACTTTTTTTTTCTCCAGCAACCAAAAGACTGAGAATTAAAAGTTATCTTCTAAGCATATTTTATACACAATCTGCATTGTTCTATTCAGTCAAAACCACCTTTCTTAAAGGCACAATTTGTAACACAATGTTTATTAATGTTGAATTTCTCAAAGATCAACAACTTGAAAACATAATTCTGAAAGGAATACATTTGATTTTTAAATACGATTGCTTTCCTGCTTAAAATGGTGTGTTTAATAGACATTAAAACAACCCAAAACAAAACAATGAAATAAGAACAAACATTGCTGCAAAAACACCAGCAGAATATATTAACAGTGGTCATACAAGAACTATTTTCTTTTTTATCGCTTCTCCATTTTTCATCCCCGAATTGGAAGACTGGGTAAGTGACATGAAATATCTTTATTTTTCTCCCTGACACATTTCATTTACTATCATTCTTAAATTTCATCTATCTGATGACATACTTCAGCATTTTCTTCCCTGTAACTCTTGAATTTTATTTGATTCCATTTTATGTATATGTCATACTCTGCTCATTTATTCAGTTACTGATGACATATCTACCTTTTAGATTTAGTAAATAAGGGTGCAACAAATATATTCATAAAAAAATCCTCTTAGAAATCCTACTTTGAAACTTTGAGAGAATATACATCAAATTCAAACGGGTGCTGTGAATGGCAATTCCATTTTTATATTTTAGGGGAGATAGCATTCTTTTTTCCAATGTCATTATACAATTTTATTCTTTTCCAAAAAATATACAACATTCTAATATTGCCCCATCATTTTAGGAATCTATTTCATAATTTATCTTTAGCCTATGATTGCTTTCATGGGGTTAATACCACATACCATTTTTTTTTTTTTTGGTTTGCATTTATTTTTCTGATGATGAGTGGCATTGAGAATGATTTCATGTCCTCATAATCAGAGAGCTTTCGAGAAATGACTTTTCTTGGTGGTTGTTGATTTGTTTATTACTGTTTTCTATACTCTTGATTTTAGTTTTATATATTTTGTAAATGGTCTTCTGTAGTGAAGAGATGATCTACAGATATTTTCCTTTATTCTATGCATAGTTGTTCTTTTTCAGTAGCTGTAACCACAGTATCAGACTGTAACAATCTAAAAGAGGGAAGACCTGTGGTTTCAGTCTACCAACCATGGCACAGTATTTTAAGACACTCTATTAAAGACAAAATGTATGGAAAATGCTGTTTCCAATACAGCAGTCCAGAAAACAAAAATTTCAGAAAGACATTTGTTACTGTATGTTTAAATATTACCCCTGGTAGCCAATTTTGCCTGACTGTACTTATATTACTATTTTCTCCATCACAGCTGAAATTTCCTCCTACTTAGGAAAGATGACATGCAGAACACGCAACCTACCACAGCTTCAAAGGCTTGCCACATCAGGCCAGAAACCCACTCAATCCTTAATCTTATATTCTGTATGTTTGCCAAATCAGTGTAATGTGGCCAATGCCACGTTCTGTTGTGAATTTGAGACTTTTCAGGCCTCCTTACCCCACCATGGCAGTGGCCTCAGTATTTCTGTATGAGTAAACACAGAAAACCACTTACTTAAATGGGATTCTAGGACAGGCCTACTATAAACTTTTTAAAGGTATGTTTTCACTTTATATCCTATAAATAATAAGTAATAATAACTAATGAAAATAAGATAGAAAATCTGGAAAAAGCAAGAAGACGTATGGGGAGGTTTAGAAAGGAGAAAAAGGAAAAGAAAACTTATGTAATTAAATTATAGATTTAAAGGTATTTTTTTAAAAAATATAAAATACAGCCAGCTTATTACTGATTCTAAATTCTTTCCAATTTTTTTTTTAAATTCAGGTTCCATTAAATTTGTATTAGTACTATATTGTTTTGCTACCCATTTTAGGATGGACTTATATTACACTATATCAAAGATATATGCTCATATTTGGTAATGTTATCAAAATTAGAAACTGGCACTTGAATATCAATTTTGTACATTAACAGTAAATGCAAGTAGCTAAGTGAAAATATTCTCTTCACTTTAGAATATTAGAAACTGCTAGTGAAATAGAAAATTTTGATACTTTAGATTTAACTGTTGAAGAAAATTACATTAATGATACGAATGTTATTAGGATATGTGAAACAATATATCTGATTAAATATTTTGTTAAAATTTTCAAAAGAACTCTTTAGTTCATTTTTATAAAACAGAAAAGTGCTAAAGTGCCTTCTGCAATAGATAAGTTGATTGTTTCTCTCTGATGATTCATAAAATAATTACATGAGTTATAACTGTATACCTTATATAAAATATAAAACCTCTGCCACCAAATATAATATATTGTGAAAAGTGTCTTCTTTGCTGTTGTAAGCACAATCAGAAAACCATTATTCTTATGAGCCTTGTAGAGTAAGACCCCATATGCTTCTTGGTTAATTTTTAGTTTGGAAAAAGCCATAATGAGATTTTCTCTTCTATTCATAGATATTTGATCTAGACATGTTAGTGAACTTCTGTTAATAATGTAATGAAAATATCCCATACAAGTTATAGTATAAGAAATTATTTTCCTAATACTTTGGAATACTACAAGTATCATAGTAAAATCAGAGTAAATACTAACTGTTAAACATCTAATCTGGAAAAGTTTTCTTTATCATAGTTTAATTACAATGCTGCTCTCTACTCTATCCTCTGTGTAATCCCTTCCTTATATCCACTCGCTTTTAAATTTATGGATTCTTTTATTAATAATTTTTATTTTATGAATATATGTTTATATATATGCTTTTATATATGCATATATTTACAAATATAACTTTTACTACCTGACTGTATGTTTGTAAGACTGACCACTTGGCACTGGACAACCCATTGGTATGTTTAGTTGTTTTTTTTTTCCCCATGGGGAAGATCATTTTATCTTCGCTCAGCTTTCATCCTTTGCCTCTAGTTCCTTGTGTAAGGTTGAGGCATTATGGAATTTTCTGAAACCTCTTTTGTTTCTCCATTTGTACAATCTTTGTTCAACTCAGGTTTGGGAAGCATACTAGTGAGCTTCGTAGATGTAGCTTCTGACATTACTAGAAGACACTTTCACAGCAAACCGTCTGATAATCTGGCTTTTATAGTATTTCTTCTCCCTCCTTTCCAGGGTTTCCTGAGACTTAGGTGTGAGAGGTTTTTGTAGATATATCTACACTATGCATGGACTTTACAACTTGAATTTTATTGTGATTTTCTGTAGAGGTCACTTTCTGTTGCAAAGAGAAGTTTCCCGGATGAATAATGAAGGCAACTCTTATCTGTGAACATATGGAGACCTGTTGATATAATAGGATTTGTTTTATTAAATCAGTGTTTGCAAAATCTCCTTCAATATATATGTCCGCCATAATCTTAACTAGGAATTAAATTTTCATTTCCATCTTTGGTTATCTTGTTTAGTGCTCCTAGAAAATTAACTGTTACTGTCAAGAAGTGAATGCCATTAGTGTAACCTAAGTTTTGTTCTGTGATGCTGGTAATGGATGTTATGAAAAAATTAAATGTATAGTTTATGTTAAGTATTTCTTATGTTCTTCTTGTATAAATTACTTCATAAATATTATCACTGATAAATGAAAGATATATGCTTTCTTTTGTTTTTTTCCCAGAGTTCAAATGATGTTTGATAACATGCTGTAGTTTTGTGGACACAAATGTGAAACATTTAAATAGATAAGATATGATATATTAAAAATGATCAACATATGAGTATTTTACTGGTATAGCCTTAAATGTAAACTCGTTAATGTAGATAGTTAATTTAAAATAATGCTCTGTTTCATTAAATGTAACAATTTCTGATTTAATTAGGATGAAATATTTCAAGAGGTTATGTTCATATATGTGAAATAAATATTTTTTTAGTGTCTAAAAAGTTTTCAGTGAAAATCTTAGTGTTGAAAGTTATAGCAATATAAATTACAGTTAGAGTCTATTGCTGTGATTTTGTATATATTCTTTCAGGACAACAAGCACAAATCTGATTATACTAATAACTAAAACAAAGGGGAACATTAAAGATTTGTAGAATATCCTTAATTTTTTTTTTTCATCCTGGAGCCATCACAGCAGTAGCTAATAACCAGCAGATGATCTTCCTGAAATGAGCCTGCCTTGGATGAAAATCCACGACAGATTTGCTCCAATAGGTAAGGTAAGGAAATTCATTTTAGAAAAGATTCCTGCTATTAATATGCTTTTCCTGTTATTATTAAATATATGATGATCACTAGGTATTAGCTGACTCTTTTGAGCAGATTTCTGCAGAACAAAAATGTACTATCTTGTAATGTTAATGTATAGACAAATTGATAATTCTATCAAATTCCTGATTTGATTCAAATAATTTTAAGAAGAAAGTATTTAGAGATGTTCTTAGTTAATAGAAGATGTAATAAAGTTTGAATCAAGAAGAGAATGTTCCCACTCCTTAGAATAGTAAGTAAAGGCTTCATAATAAGAAATATAATGAGCTTTCAAAATTACACTTAAAAGAGAAATAAACTTGTGAAAAATTTGTGTTCCAGGAAAAACATTTATGTCCAAGGATAAAATTACAGATGTGTAAGGCAAGGCAATGTAAAAACTGTTCCTTTGAACTTTTAATGAAAATATCATAATGCAACACTGCTTTGAACTTAATATCAACATCCTTCTGTAATTCCCATTCTATGCAACATTTTATCTCTGAGGTAATTTTCTAAGGAACTTTTTGTCTAAGGAAGTATAAAAGATCAGAGAAAAGATAAAAAGTTGTTTGTTGGTTGAATAGTTCGGCTTGGGGATCTTTGCCACATCCATCAATCTATCCATCCATCCATCCATCCATCCATCCATCCAACCTTCCAAATCTGTTTATATGTTTGTGTGTAAGTATATGTGTATATGTATAAACTTACATGAGTACTTATGAAGTTGACTATGACAGTGGCCAAAGTGGGATTATATGATTGTTTGAATGTATGTGTGTCTGTGCATGTTTACCTACATACAACATCTTAATTATTTTCCTTTCCTTCCTCTCAGGTTCACAAAGAGCTAACTAGTTTTTACAGAGAGGTTTCTGGTTGATTCACTAGAGAAAGGAGCACCAGCAATAAATCTTTTTACTTATCCCTTGATGCTTCATGATGTGGTGCTAAACAGTTTCTGGCCTCAGAGAAACTCAGACAGGTCAGCTACCACAACACAATGACTTAGAATTAAGCCAGGTAAAATTTTTATTAATATACAACAACCCTAAGTATCTAGTAAGACCAATATTTTTATCCTACAGATGATCTTCCTCCTTCCCTGCCTCAAAAAGAACTAAGAAAGAAGACCTGTTGAGGATTGCCCCCAGTAATTTTTGATGGAACATATCTCATAACACTTAAGTAGTCACTTACATGAATATAAAAAAGAAGATAGAATAATAAAAAAGTAATTCATACAACTTAAAATGACCTATATTTCTTCAATATTGTGTAGAATACAGCTCAACTAAGAAAGCACAAAAGTGTGTCAAATGATTTAATTGTGATTCCTCAATGTAGAGAATGATTTTTAAAAAGCTCTTTCAGTAATGCATAATACAGTGTTCATTATCAAGAAGTCAGTGTCACCACACTTGACTTGAGAAAATTCTATGTATTTCAATATATATCATAAAGTAAATTAGACTGTGATATAAATGAGGAAATAAACTATTTTCATAGTGGTTTTATTTGGAATAGCCAGAAACTGGAAATAACCCAGATGTACTCAACTGAATATTAGATAAAGAAACAGTGGTTCATTTAGACAAGGGATTACTAGTCAACTATTAAAAACAAGGAAATCATGAATTTTGTGGACAAATGAATGCAACTAGAAAACATCAACCTGAGAGAGGTAACTCAGACCCAAAAGAACTTCCATGGTATGTACTCATTATAAGTGTATATTGACCATAAAGTTCAGGATACCTATACTATAATCCACAAACTTGAAGAAACAAAGTAACAAGTAGGATCCAAGGCAGTAGTCTATATAATCTATGAGGGTTCTTAAGACTCCTGGCAATGGCAGATGTGGAAGAGCCTGAAGTGGCCACCTCCTGTAGTCAGATAGGACACCCAGTGGAGGGATAAGGACACCATCTCACCCATAAAACCTTCCACCCAAAATGTGTCCTACCTATAGAATTTGCAGGAACAAGAATAGAGCAGAGACTGAGGGAATGGCCAACAAATGACTGGTTCAACATGAGACTTATCCCATGGAAAAGAACCAATCCATGACGTTTAATCTGGGAGCCTCATCTATCCCAGGTCTCTAGGACTTCCTAGATATTCTACCCTTCTCCCTGCAGCAGCGAGCAGTAAGTTTCATTTCATTCTCCTGGTCCAGTGGTCTTCTCTCTTTTCTTTCCCTGCACCTGGTCCTGCCTCCCCATTCCTGTCTTCTTGTTGAACTTCCTTGGATCTATGGGGTATAACATGTGTATTCTGTACTTTATGGCTAATATGCACTTACCAATGAGTACATACCATGTATGTCCTTTTGGGTATGGGTTACTTCACTCAGGATGATATTTACTTGTATCATGCATTTGCCTGCAAATTTCAAGATGCCCTTGTTTTTAATAGATAAATAGTATTCCATTGTGTAAATCTACCACGTTATCTATATACATTCTTCTGTTGAGGGACATCTGGGTTGTTTCCCATTTCTGGCTGTTATTATTAGAGGTGCTATGAACTTAATGGAGCACATGTCCTTGGGGTATGGTGAAACAGCTTTTGTTTATATGCCCAGAAGCACAATAGGTAGGTCATTCATGTAGAATTATTTCCAGCATTTTGAGAAACCATCAGATTGATTTCCAGAATACTTGTACATGATTGCAGTCTCACCAGAAATGGAAAAGTGTTCTTTTTTCTCCATGCACTTGCCAGCATGTACTATCCTATGAGTTTTTGATCTGAACCTTTCTGACTGTTATAAGATGGAATTTAAGTGTCACTTTGATTTATAATTTCCTGATTACTAAAGATGTTGTGCATTCTTTAAAGTGCTTCTCAGCCATTCAAGATTGTTTTATGGAGAATTCTGTTTAGTTCTGTGTCTCATTTTCTAACTGGGCTATTTGGTTTGTTAAAGTTTAACTTCTTGAGTTGTTTCTATATTTTGGATATTAGCCCTCTGTTGGATGGATTTTTAGTGAAGATCTTTTCCCAACCTATAGGCTGATTTTTGGCTTGTTCACAGTGGTCTTTGATGCATAGAAGCTTTCCAATTCCATGAGGGTCCATTTATCAAATTCTAAAATAATTTTCATTATTTACATTCCAGCATTCGCTCCCCTCCTAGTCTCTGCTAACACAGTTCCTCATCACATTCCTCCTCCTCATTGCCTCCATGAGGGCGCTTCCACTCTCTTGCCCCCACCATCAATCCCCTTTCTCTGGGACCTCGAGTCTCTTGAGCATTAGGCACATTTTCTCCCACTGAGGCTGGACCAATCAACCTTCTTCTATATATGTGCTAGGGGCCTTAGACAAGCCCATTTATGATACTTGGTTGGTGGTTCAGTCTCTGGGGCTTCCAGAGGTCTTGGGGTTAGTTAAAACTGCTGGTCTTCCTATGGGATCACCCTCTCCTTCAGCTCCTCCAATCTTTCCCCTAATAAAAACATAGGATCCTTTCAATCCAAAGATTGAATGTAACTATCTGCATCTGTCTCACTCAGATGCTGGTAGGGCCTCTGAGAGAATAGCCATGCTAAGCTCCTGTCTGTAAGTGAATCATAGCATCATTAATAGAGACAGGCCTTGGTACTTCCCCATGAGATGGATCCCAAGTTGGGAAGTCACTGGTCTGCCATCCTTCACTCTCTTCTCTATTTAGTCCTTACAGTACTTTTAAATAGCAACAATTCTAGGCCAGAAATTTTGACTATGGTTTTGTACTCATTCCTGCACCTGAGGCTTTATCTATCTATTGGAAGTGGACTCTTCAAGTTCCCTCTCCCCACTGTTGGGCATTTTGGGTATGGTCACCCCCATTGAGTCCTGAGAGTCTCTGACCTCCCAGGTCTTTGGTACTTTCCAGAGTTTCCACACTCCACCTCCCATTCACTGAGTCTGCATATTTTCATCAATTTTCCTGTCTCTCTGGGCTTTTCTCTTGCCCCTCCTCCATACCTGATCCTGCTCCACTATATCCCTTGCCCTCTTCACTCCCACCCAAGTCCCTTTCTCCCTTTTCTACCCATGACTTTTTTGTTCCCCTTTCTATGTAAGATTGAGGCATTCTCAGTTGGATGCCCACTATGGAACCATGTTTAATATGGATCTATTTCATTCTTCTGCTTGCCGGACTCTAGTTAGACCAGCATCATTTATTGAAGATGTTTTCTTTCTTTTATTTATTTATTTTTTCTTTTTTTCTATATGTATTTAGTATTTTAGTCAAAGATCAGGTAACAATAGGTGTGTCAGCTTATTTCTGGGTCTTCAATTCTATTTTACTGGGCTACCTCACTGTTTCTGTACCAAACCATTCAGTTTTTATCACTGTTGCTCTTGTACACCTTGAGGTCAGGGAGAGTGATTCTCCCAGAAGATCATTTATTGCTGAGAACTGTTTTTGCTATTTTTTTTTTTTTAATCCAAATGAAAGTGAGAGTTGTTCTTTCCATGTCTATGAAGACTGGTGTTGGAATTTTATTGAGAATTGCATTGAATGTGTAAATTACTTTTGTTTATATGGCCATTTCCACTATGTTAATCCTATTAATCGGTGAGCATGGGGGATTCTTTTATCATTTAAGGTGTACTTTGATTTCTTTCTTCAGATATTTGAATTTCTTGTCATACAGATCTTTCACTTGTTTAGTAAGAGTTACACCAAGATATTTTATACTATTTTTGGCTATTGTAATTTCCCTAATTTCTTTCTCAGTGTGTTTCTCATTTATATAAATGAAAACTAGTGGTTTGTTTGAGAAAATTTTATATCCTTCCATTTTGCTGAAGTTGTTTATCAGTTGTGGGAATTTTCTTATGTATACTATCATATCATTTGCAAATAATGATACTTTATCTTCTTCCTTTTCAATTGGTAACCACTTGATCTGCATTTGTTGTCTAATTGCTTTAGCTAGAACTTCAGATACTATATTGAATAGATGGGGATAAAGTGGACAGTTTTGTCCCTGTTTTAGTTTCTAGTTTCTAGTTGTTTCTAGTTTCTCTAAATTTAATTTGATAGTGGCTGTTGTTTTGCTATATACTGATTTTATTAACTTATATATATGCCAAGAATTCCTGATCTCTCCAAGACTTTTATCATGAAAGTGTGTTGTATTTTATCAAAGGCCTTTTCCGTATATAAAGAGATGATCATATGACTCTTTTCCTTGAGTTTGTTTATATAGTGTATTATTGTGGTAGATTTTCACATATTGAATAACCCATGAATCCCTGGGGTGAAGCCTACTTGATAATGATGAATGATCATTTTGATATGTACTTGGATTCAGTTTGAGGGACTTTTATTGAGTAATTTTGCATCAATATTCATAAGTGAAATTGGCCTTAAGTTTCCTTTCTTTGTTGGGTCTTTGTGTGGTGTAGGTATCAGAGTACTGTGACTTCAGAGAATGAAAAAGGCAGTACTCTTTCTGTTTCTATTTTGTGAAATAGTTTGTGGAGTATTGGCATTAACTACTGTGTGAGTGTTCGGTAGACTTCTGCACTAAACCCATCAGGCCCTCTGCGTTTTTCTGATGGGAGATTTTTAATAACAACATCTATTTCCTTAAGTGTTATGGGACTGTTTAGATAGTTTACATGAACTTGATTTAACTTTATTAAGTTGTAGCTATCTAGAAAATTATTCATTACTGTAGATTTTCCAGTTTGGTTGGTTATAGGCTTTAGTAATAAGTTCTAATGATTTTTTTAATTTCTTCAGTTTTTGTTGTTATGCCTCCTTTTTCATTTCTGATTTTATTTTTTTGAATACTGCCTCTGTGTCCTTTACTTAATTTAGCTACAAGTTTATCTATCTTATTGATTTTTCTCAAAGAAGCAGCTCTTGGTTTTGTAGATACTTTGTATAGTTTTCTTTGTTTTTAATTGGATGATTTCAACCCTGAGTTTGAATATTTTCTGCTGTTTGCTCCTCTTGGGTGAGTTTACATCTTTCCATTTTAGAGCTTTCAGGTGTGCTGTTAATTTGCTTATATAGGATAGTGCCAATTTCTTTATGAAGACAGCGCTATGAATTTTAACACTGCTTTCATTGTGTCCCATAAGTGTCGGGGATGCTGTGCCATCATTTTCTTTGCATTCTAAAAAGTCTTTAATGTATTTCTTTATGTCTTCTCTGACCACACTGAGCAGAGAGCTGTTCAAGTTCCATGAGTAGGTGGGCTTTTTATTGTTTTTGTTGTCATTGAAGTCCAGCCTTAGTCTATGGTGGTCAGGTAGAATGCATGGGATTATTTCAATCTCCTTCTATCTGTTGAGGTTTATTTTGTGTCTGATTCTATTGTCAGGTTTGGTGAAGATAACATGAGGTGCTGAGAAAAAAGTATATCTCTTGATTTTGGTAGAAATGCTCTGTAGATATTTGATAAGTCCATTTGGTTTATATCTGCTGTTAGTTTCGCTGTGTTTCTGTTTAGTTTCCCTTACAATGACCTGTCCATTGGTGAGAGTGAGATGTTGAAGTTTCCCACTATTATTGTGTGAGGTTCAATGTGAGCTTTGAGCTTAAGTAAAGTTTCTCTTACAAATGAGAGTGCCCTTGCATTTGGGGCATAGATGTTCAGAATTGAGACTTCCTTTTGGCATTGTTTGTTTGTTTGTTTGTTTGTTGATGAGTATAAAGTATCCTTCCCCATCCCTTTTGATAACTTTTGGTTAAATGTGTATTTTATTGGATATTAGAATGGCTACTCCAGATTGTTCTTCGGGACTAATTGATTGGAAACCTTTTTGTTCTTCCTTTTACTCTAAGATGTGTTTCTCTGTGTAGCAAACTGCTTGATTCTGTTTACATTTTCAGTCTGTTAGCCTTTGTCCTCTTATTGGGAATTCTTATTTATATCATTCAAATATTTGCAGAACATTTTGACATTCCTTTCCCTAGCTATGAATACTGTTGTAAGTTCTGACCATCAACAAGGTCTTCCTCCCACTTGTGCTGAGGAGGCAGCGGAAGGCAGGCTCCAGACCCAGGGACTGAGGAAAAGCCAGGAGGTAAGAGCCTGCCTACTTCCACCTGTGGCCAGAAACCCCGCCTGGGCCAACAGGCCTCTCCATATACAAGTAGCTCAGAGAGAAAGCTACCCGCCCACTTGGGCTGAGGAGACAGCAACAGGAAGACTCCAGACACAGGGTATGAAGAACAGCTGGAAGAGAGAACTAGTCTCCCAGGAATATTGACATCTGAGCTTGAAGGAAAGACAAGCCACAGTCAGAAAGAGAAAGACCAGCTAACTCCAGAGATAACCAGATGGTGAAAGGCAAGGGCAAGAACACAAGGAACAGAAACCAAGAATACTTGGCTTCAGGTGAACCTAGCTCTCCCACCACAGCCAGCCCTGGATACTCCAACACACCAGAAAAGGAAGATGCAGACTTAAAATCACTTACCAAGAGGATGATAGAAGATTTTAAGAAGGAAATAAATAACTCCCTTAAAGAAATAAAAGAGAACACAGGTAAACAACTGGAAGGCCTTTAAGAGGACACACAAAAATCCCTTGAAGAAATACAAGAAAACACAATCAAACAAATAAACAAAACCATTCAGGAATTAAAAACAGAAATAGAAACAATAAAGACATCACAAAGGGAGACAATCCTGGAATTAGAGATCATAGGAAAGAAATCAGGAGTCATAGATGCAAGCATCACCAACAGAATACAAGAGATGGAAGAGAGAATCTCAGGTGCAGAAGATACCATAGAAAACATGGACACAACAGGCAAAGAAAACACAAAATGCAAAAAACTCCTAAACCAAAACATCCAAGATATCCGGGATGCAATGAGAACACAGAACCTGAGGATAATAGGTATAGAAGACAGTGAAGAATCCCAACTTAAAGGACCAGAAAATATCTTCAACAAAATTATAGAAGAAAACTTCCCTAACCTAAAGAAAGAGATGAACATAAATATACAAGAAGCCTACAAAACTCAAAATAGACTGGACCAGAAAAGAAATTCCTCCCATTACATTATAGTCAAAACACCAAATACACAAAACAAGGAAAGAATATTAAAAGCAGTAAGGGAAAAGGGGCAAGTAACATATAAAGACAGACCTATCAGAATTACACCAGACTTCTCACCAGAGACTATGAAAGCTAGAAGATCCTGGGCAGAGCTCATACAGACTCTGAAAGAACACAAATGCCAGCCCAGGCTGCTATACCCAGCAAAACTCTCAATAATCATAGAGGGTGAAACCAAAATATTCTACAATAAATCCAAATTTGCACAGTATGTTTCCACAAACCCAGCCCTACAAAGAATAATACATGGGAAATGCCAACGCAAAGAGGGAAACTACACTCAAGAAAAAGAAAGAAAGTAATCTTTCAACAAACTCAAAAGAAGATAGCCACACAAACAATATAAACAACATCAAATATAACAGGAAAAAACAATCATTATTCTTTCATATCTCTTAACATAAATGGTCTCAACTCCCCAATAAAAAGACATAGACTGACAGACTGGATCCATAAACAGGACCCAGCATTTTGCTGCATCCAGGATATGCCCCTCCGTATGAAAGACAAACACACCTCAGAGTAAAGGGCTGGAAAACAATTTTCCAAGCAAATGGCTCCAAGAAACAGGCTGGAGTAGCCATTCGAATATCGGATAAAATTGACTTTCAACCAAAATTCATCAAAAAGGATGAGGAAGGACATTTCTTACTCATCAAAGGAAAAATCTACCAAGAAGAACTCTCAATTCTGAACATATATGCTCCAAATGCAAGAGCTCCCACTTTCATAAAAAAAACTCTACTAAAGCTAAAAGCACACATTGCACCTCACACAATAATAGTGGGAGACTTCAACACCCCACTATCAACAATGGACAGATCTTGGAAACATAAACTAAACAGAGACACAGTGAAACTAAGAGATGCTACGAACCAAATGTGTTTAACAGATATCTATAGAACTTTTCATCATGCATCAAAAGAATATACCTTCTCCTCAGAACCTCATGGTACCTTCTCCAAAATTGATCTTATAATTGGTCACAAAACAAACCTCAACAGATATAAGAAGACTGAAATAATCCCATGCCTCCTATCAGATCACTATGGATTAAGGTTGGTCTTCAATGGCAACAACAACAACACAAAGCCCACATACACATGGAAGCTGAACAATGCTCTGCTCAATAACTTGGTCAAGGAAGAAATAAAGAAGGAAATTAAAGACTTCCTAGAATTTAATGAAAATGAAAGTACAACTTACCCAAACCTATGGGACACAATGAAAGCAGTGTTAAGAGGAAAACTCATATCTCTGAATGCCTGCAAAAAGAAACTGGAGAGAGCATACACTAACAGCTTAACAGCACATCTGAAAGTTCTAGAACAAAAAAAAGCTAATACACCCAAGAGGAGTAGAAGGCAAGAAAAAATCAAATTAAGGGCTGAAATCAACCAAGTGGAAACTAAAAGAACTACAAAAGAATCAACAAAACCAAGAGCTGGTTCTTTGAGAAAATCAACACGATAGATAAACCCTTAGCCAGACTAACCAGAGGGCACAGAGACAGTATCCATATTAACAAAATTAGAAATGAAAATGGAGATATAACAACAGACTCTGAGGAAATTAAAAAAATCATCAGATTCTACTACAAAAGCCTATATGCAACAAAATTGGAAAATCTGGAGGAAATGGACAAGTTTCTAGACAGATACCAATTACCAAAGTTAAATCAGGATCAGATAAACCATCTTAACAGTCCCATAACTCCTAAAGAAATAGAAGCAGTCATTAAAAGTCTACCAACCAAAAAAAGTCCAGGACCAGATGGGTTCAGTGCAGAATTCTATCAGACCTTCAAAGAAGACATAACACCAACACTCTTCAAACTATTCCATAAAATAGAAACAGAAGGAACACAACCCAATTCATTCTATGAGGCCACAGTTACACTGATACCAAAGCCCCACAAAGACCCAACAATAAAAGAAAACTTCAGACCAATTTCCCTTATGAATATCAATGCAAAAATACTCAATAAAATTCTCACAAACCGGATCCAAGGACACATCAAACCATTCATTCACCATGATCAAGTAAGCTTCATCCCAGGAATGCAGGGATGGTTCAATACCCAGAAATCCATTAATGTAATCCACTACATAAACAAACTCAAAGAAAAAAACCACATGGTCATCTCCTTAGATGCTGAAAAAGCATTTGACAAAATTCAACATCCTTTCATGATAAAAGTCTTAGAAAGATCAGGAATTCAAGGAGCATACCTAAACTTAATAAAAGCAATATACAGCAAACCAGTGGCCACCATCAAACTAAATAGAGAGAAACTTGAAGCAATCCCACTAAAATCAGGGTCTAGACAAGGCTGCCCTCTCTCTCCCTATCTATTCAACATAGTACTTGAAGTTCTAGCTAGAGCAATCAGGCAACAAAAGGAAATCAAAGGGATACAAATTGGAAAGGAAGAAATCAAAATATCACTAATTTGCAGATGATATGATAGTATACTTAAGTGACCTGAAAAACTCCACCAGAGATCTGCTACAGCTGACAAACAACTTCAGCAAAGTGGCTGGATACAAAATTAACTCAAGCAAATCAGTAGCCTTCCTATACTCAAAGGATAAACAGGCTGAGAAAGAAATTAGGGAAATGACACCCTTCACAATTGTCACAAACAATATAAAGTATCTTGGTGTGACTCTAACCAAACAAGTGAAAGATCTGTATGAAAAGAACTTCAAGTCTCTGAAGAGAGAAATCGAAGAAGACCTAGAAGATGGAAAGATCTCCCATGCTCATGGATCAGCAGGATTAACATAGTTAAATTTTCCATCCTGCCGAAAGCAATATACAGATTCAATGCTATCCCCATCAAAATCCCAACTCAATTCTTTGTAGACCTAGAAAGAGCAATTCTCAAATTCATGTGGAATAACAAAAAACCCAAGATAGCAAAAACTATCCTCAACAATAAAAGGACTTCTGGGGGAATCAGACTCCCTGACCTCAAGCTGTACTACAGAGCAGTAGTGATAA
Organism: Rhynchomys soricoides; assembly: GCA_019843965.1. NCBI lineage: Eukaryota > Metazoa > Chordata > Mammalia > Rodentia > Muridae > Rhynchomys > Rhynchomys soricoides. Next base: position 7,981,226 of record JADRCH010000243.1, read on the forward strand.
GAACTGCATGGTGTTGGTACAGTGACAGGCAGGTAGATCAATGGAATAGAATCGAAGACCCAGAAATGAACCCACACACTTATGGTCACTTGATCTTTGACAAAGGAGCTAAAACCATATAGTGGAAAAAAGACAGCATCTTCAACAAATGGTGCTGGATGAACTGGCAGTCTACATGTAGAAGATTGCAAACTGATCCATTCCAATCTCCCTGCACAAAGCTCAAGTCCTAGTGGATCATGGACCTTCACATAAAACCAGATACACTGAATCTAATAGAAGAGAAAGTAGGGAAGAGTCTCGAACACTTGGGCACAGGTGAAATGTTCTTGAACAGAACACCGATGGCTTGTGCTCTAAGGTCAAGAATTCACAGATGGGACCTCATAAAATTACAAAGCTTCTGTAAGGCAAAGGACACTGTAATTAGGGCAAAACGGCAACCTACAGATTGGGAAAAGATCTTGACCAATCCTACATCTGATAGAGGGCTAATATCCAATGTATACAAAGAACACAAGAAGATAGACTACATAGATATAAATAACGCTATCAAAAAATGGGAAAGTGAGCTAAACAGAGAATTCTCAACAGAGGAAACTCGAATGGCCTAGAAGCACCTAAAGAAATGTTCAACATCCTTAGTCATCAGGGAAATGCAAATCAAAACAACCCTGAGATTCCACCTCACACCAGTCAGAATGGCTAAGATCAAAAACTTAGGTGACAGCAGATATTGGCGAGGATGTGGAGAAAGAGGAACACTCCTCCATTGCTGGTGGGAATACAAGTTGATACAACCTCTCCGGAAATCAGTTTGGTGGACCCTCAGAAAATTGGACATAATACTACCTTAGGACCCATCTATTCCACTCCTGGGCATATACCCAGAAGGTGCTCCAACATGTAATAAAAACACATGTTCTACTATGTTCATAGCAGCCATATTTATAATAGCCAGAAGCTGGAAACAACCCAGATGTCCCTCCGGAGAGGAATGGATACAGAAAATGTGGTACATTTACACAATGGAATACTACTCAGCTATTAAAAACAATGACTTCATGAAATTCGTAGACAAATGGATGGATCTTGAAAACATCATTCTGAGGCAGGTAACGCAGTCTCAAAAGAATGAACATGGTATGTACTCACTGTTAAGTGGTTATTAGCCTAAAAGTTTGAAATACCCAAGAGTCACTTCGCAGGAACATTAGTACTGAGTACGAGTTCCCAGATGGAGGGCTTTGAGAAAAGACTGATGAGATGAGGGAGTATGCAGCCCCAGGGAGGTAGCAACACTGACAACTGGCCTGACCCCCCAAACTTCTGGAGACTGATCCACCAACTAAAGAATACACATGGAGGGACCCATAGTGCTGGCCACAAAGACTGCAGAGGAGGGTCTTGTTACCTGTCAGGGGAAGGAGGGCCTGAGGTTGTTATATCCCCCAGTATAGGAGAATGTCAAGGAGGGAAGACGAGAGTGGGTGGGGGGTGGGGTGAGGAGGTGGGTTGGAGAATATCCCCATAGAGGCAAGGGGAGGGCAGAGGGAATGGGGAGGTTCCAAAGGGGAGATCTGGAAAGGGGGAAACATTTGAAATGTAAATAAAATATGAAAATAAATAAAAATAAATAAATTAAAAACAAAAAACAAAAAGCTATTTTAAAAAATAATAATAATAATTTTGTTGTTGGTTTGTACAACCATCGGTTCAGTTATAAGAACCACTAATTTTTATTATTGTGTATTATGTTACTCAAATTTATGTTTTCTAATTTATTCAGATAAAGGAGTAGTCAGAGCTTGTAAAAAAAAAAAACAAATACAAGAACAAAAACAAGGTCTTCCTCCATACTGAGGTTTGTTTGTTGTTTTCTTTCTTTTGTCTATCCCACATTATTTCATGCATATGCCTGATTTTGAAGTGCCCCTCATTAACACAGTTTTACAACCACAGTCTTTCCCACAATAATATTGATTTGTACTCTTGGTAAATGGTGTCTTTTCTTTATATGTTTTTTTATTTTATTTCTGCACTTTTTTCCTTTGCTAACTGAAAATGTCACCATTCTTCAAAAAAGTTTGCAATTAACCAAGTTCTTAGTTTTATATTCATTTATTGTATGTGTGTCTTGCACATATGTATATGTACTCATGCTATGGTGCAGAGGTGAAGGTCAATTGAAAGCTTGTGGGAGTCAGTATTCTCCTTTGCTTTCCTGTATGATTTCAGAAAATGAAACTCAGGTCCTCAGGCTTGGCATCAAACACCTTTACCTGGTGATCCCTTGTTCTCTGGCTTGTTATCCAAGATCTTTAATATATAGTAATCTCTATATTACACACATAATACTTTGGTATTCTTTGAAGTCTATGATGTTACTTCATCTGATTGGCATGTTGTTAGTTTTTATTTAAGATTTTATATTTTTATTTAATTATTTCATTTTTTCATTTTTAAGGGATTTTTAGTCATAAAAATGAACTAAACACAAATGCTGATAGGTTAATTGTGATCAGATAATCACTTTGCACAATGTACTTACCATTAATCTGCTAATGATATTTCATTAAATATGCCATACAGAAAGTCCATCATCCTGATAGAGATTACATATGAGTAAATTTTGATGAAAAGTATTTGTCTAGCATGACAGCAATGATGGAAACATGCATAACATTTTTTAGTAAGGCTCTACTTGCTCTAGACAGATATCTTTCTCTTTCTTAAAGATTGTAAATATTATGAAATTAAATAATGTATTCTGTATTACTTTGTAACATTTAATACAGAATAATGTGAAACACTGTGTGACAGGAAAAAAAGAGAGTGAACACTCAGGAAAATATGACATAATTATCCATTTGGAGCTATGATGTCATATTTCCAATTGTCAAAATCATACCTTTATTTGTATGACAATATGATCTATAAAAGTAAATTTTCTATTTTTTCCAAATAAAGGTCTGAAAAAGTAATTGCTGTCTTTCTATCAATGCCCTAATAAATTTAATGTAAGTCTGAATGTTTATTGACAGCTAAGAGTTTATCATACAAACGGAGATATCTCATAGTGAAAGGCTAAAATATTAAATGTGATGGAGGGTGTGGATGCTCTCTTGGAGACAGGGGGTGGTATGGGATGTGGAACAATCAGCGGGCTGACTGGGAAGGAGATAAATACTGGAATGTAAAAAAGATTAAAGAATAAAATAATGTAATATACAAACAGTATAAGGCCTGAAATTGTATGTATTAGACAAATAAGTTTTAGCTAGATAAAACTATGTGTGGAGATAGTTTGGTTTCAGTGGAAAGGTAGATGAATGGACACTGTTGGAATTTCACTTCAATTCAATACCCATCAATATGTGACTGAGGAAAGATCCTGTCTCCTGTTCTAGAGACTGTTTCAGATAACTTACAACCAATGAAACTCCACAGATCACAGACAAAAAAAAAATGAACAGAATGTGCCTTCCATTTTTACTTTTTTATCATTGTAACAATGAGACATTTAACCTTCTCAGTGAAATCACTTATAAAAGTTCCTCTTTAATTTAATTTATTTTTAAAGTATTTTTATTAAAAATAGTTTCTTCTTTTGCCATTCTACCCAGTTTCTCTCAATATACACCTTCTCCAAGATTCACTCCCCCTCTATATTATCTTCTAAAAAATTGTCCTCTGAGAGATGATATCAAAAGACAAGAGCCAAATAAAACACAAGAAGATACAATAAGAAAAAAGAAAAGCCCTTATCACAGGTGGACAAGGCAGCCAAATATGAAGAAAAGAGTCCTAAGAGAAGGCAAGAATCACTTCTTCCAACTGTTAAGAGTCCCACAGAACTATGAAGCTAACAGCTGGTACAGACCCACACTTGCATTTTTAGCCTTTGTGCACTCATGCAAATCCTGCTTATTTGATTAGGTGGGCCATGTTCCTCTGGTATTCTTTAACCCCTCTAGTTCCTACAAATTTTTCTCCTCCTCTTCCCTGGACTTCAAGAGCTCTGAGCTCTGAGGGTAGGAACTGAATGGAATCTTCCTATTTAGACTCTCTTATTGTGTATATTTAAGAGTTGCAAAGTAGGGATCTTAATTCTTAGGACATGTTAAATAATTTTCTTTATGATCAAGCAAGGGATTGCATATCTGAGCATTTCTATATAATAGCATTCTATTGACAGTAATAAGTACCAAAGTATATTTTTAAAAAAAACTATCAGGATTATAAATAATAAAGGAAACCAATCTTAATTTGAAAACATTATCACCTATTTAGATAACGATATATTTACTAACTTTTAAGCCTTTATTGCTTCTAATATGAATTGAAATGCTTATAGAATATAAAGTCCATATGCTCAAACCAATCTATACATTCACACTATTAAAAAATGCCTAAGTATATTTCTGTTAAAATCCAAGAAGCTTTAGTATGAGTAGAAGAAGTACAAGTTCAAATCCTAAGATAAAAGAATAGTTAATAGGTCAAATGTATCTACAGAAAATGACAAATTAAATGAAATTTCTGATAAACCCAAAAGGCTGTCCCACAACTGAACATGACAGTGCTAAATACATAGTTAAAAATCAAGGTGTATAGAGTCTATGATAGAGCCTTCAGAAGTAACATCAAAATAAGAAGATTATCCTGACTTTCCTAGGTATGCTTGTGAGAAACTGATATGTGATACATATGTACTTGTTAGTGTATATGTGAGCAAGTGTGTATACAGGTGCATTTTCTCATGTGGGTATGTGGTTGTATGGATACTGGTGTCAGAGGTAGATGTCAGGTGTTATTCACTAATCACTCTACAACTTTATGTTGTTAGATAAGTTCTCTCCTCACCACACAGTGTGGGCTGAATAGAAAAATACTACCACAACAGAAAATGCAAAATTATAAATTTTTATGTGTGTCTGAGAATTGAATTATATAAAGAATTCTACAAGATGAAGACTACAATATGTTTTCTACCCAGTCAAGTATTTATTTATCTACCTGAAGACACAGCTATACCATTACTCTCCCTATACCCAAGAATTGTTCCAACATATAACAAGGACACATGCTCCACTATGTTCATAGCAGCCTTATTTATAATAGCCAGAAGCTGGAATGAACCCAGATGTCCTTCAACAGAGGAATGGATACAGAAAATGTAGGACATTTACACAATGAATTACTACTCAGCTATTAAAAACAATGACTTCATGAAATTCTTAGGCAAGTGGATAGAACTAGAAAATACCATGCTGAGTGAGGTAACCAAGCCACAAAAGAATGCACATTGTATATACTCACTGATAAGTGGATATTAGCTCAAAATCTCACAATGCAAATTATTCAATCCTTAGTCCATATGGATCTTAGGAGGAAGGAAGACCAGGGTGGGAGTCCTGCCTTCTGGGAAGAACAGGATCATTGTGGACTGTGGAGAGAAAGGGGGGGGTTGAAGAGAGGATGGAGATGGGAGATGGGGAAGAAATAAATGGGGCAGTATTCAGAACTGGAGGAGATGTGAAAGAGGTACAGAGCTTCTGGAAATAGCATGAAAATATATAGCAGGGGGGATGAGGAACTATGCATAGCCACTGGAGTGTTCCAGACACCAGGGAAAAGAGAGACTCCACAGGACCCAAAGGGGATGATTTGAGCTGAAATGCCCAAAGAAGGGGGAGACAGAACCTGTAGAGATCCCCTCTAGCAGATAGGCACGGCCTCCCAGTTGAGGGATGGGAGCACCCATCCATCTCAAAGTCGGTCCAAAGGAAGAAAGGGGACAAAAATGGAACAGAGGCTGAAGGAAAGGCCATTGGGGACTGCCCCATCTGGGTATCCATCCTGTCTGCAGACACCAAACCTTACACTTGCTGATAGGATCCTGGTATGGCTGCTCCTTGCAACTGACCAATGCAGATGTTGATGCATGGACCCAACCATGAGGCTGTACTCAAGGACCCTGTGTGGGAGTTCGCAGAAGGACTGGAGGAGCAGAGGGGGATTACAACCTCACACAAAGAAAAACATTGGCTGGCTGGACCACCCAGTGCTCCCAGAGACTAGAACACCAACCAAGAAGTGTATAGGGAGGGATCCATGACTCCATATACATATGTAGCAGAGGATGACCTTGCCTGACACCAGTGGGAGGGAAGGTCCTTGGTCCTGTGGAGGTTTGATACCCCTGCGTAGGGAGATGCTGGAGTGGTAGGGCCAGAGAGGGTCTGTGGGTGGGTGAACACCATCATGGAGGCAAATGGAGGAGGAGAAGTTGATGTTGGTTGGAGGGTTTATGGAGGGGTAACCTGGAGTGGGATATCATTTGAGATGTGAAGTAATGGAATGATTATATGTATATAATCATATATAATCATATATATATATGAAATTAATGTCATCATAGCCAATGGAGTGTATGCATATATTTGAGTATATGTAAATATACTCAATATATATGTATAAGCATATACACATGCACTATAGCTAACATATATATTACATATTGAATCTTATATGAATTTATATAAAATGTTGAATAATTGAAAAATATATAGGTATACATATATAAAGACAAAGTTTGATGCATATTGGGTGATCACTGGATAGTACATTAACAAAGATGTTCTACATGTTTAGAAATGTAACTACCTTTTTATAGAAATGCAAACATGTAGTAAAATTTGAGAAATTGTTCTGTTACATTATAAGTCCAGATTGAAAAAATAACATGTTTTCTTTATATTCTGAAGATTAAATTAATCTGTTGAACCATTGCATGAATTATGAGTTTAATTCAGGTTTTATTTAGCAAAGCTTACAGGTATCCTATTAACAAATGCACTGTCTATATTTGGAGCTCACTCCTCTTTAAACTCTGCAGTAGTTTCTTACTTTGTTTTAATTTTTCATAAACATTTCAATTATTAGTATTTTTAAAGTTATCAGCTTATATGTCTAAGCTGTTACAGTTAAATTTGTAGGCAAATTTTGTTTTATTTCCTGTATGAAATAAAACTGTATTTTTAGGACATATTTTGGGTGCACTGTTCTCCTTATTCATATACTCAAAATGACTGTCATTATTCTAGTAATTTTGTTATCTTTTATTCTTCAGTTTTGAAGATAATTAAACAGATTTTAAAATGAAATTAAATGTGTATCCTCTGAGCTGCACCAACTTACTGCATTAGATATGCATGTACCAATAGTAGTATGGTTATTTAACAAGTAACCATCTATTTTCTAAATAGACTTAAGGCTCACATTGCAGCAGAAATCCTATGCCTGGCTCTTTAAGTCTGGCGTTCAGCCTATGCCATGCCTGGGCACCCTACAGAACCCATGAAAGGGTAAATATTTATTTTTCTAAATGAACATAGTATCAAACTACCCTCTCTATCCTCATCTCCATATAAATAAGTTAGTACAAGCTCAGACCTCATTAGAAAAGTTTTGTGCAATGAAAAGCAATTAATGCAGAAATTCACACTTGGTTAAAATTCTGAAAGTAAGTATCAGGTGTGTGCTCTGCCACAAATGGGACAGCTGTATTACAAACTCTAAATACAAACTGTATTTCAGAATCAGTTCTCTTTAAGAGCTTAGTCTCTAGAAGACAAACCACACTCCTGGGTTGCTCCTATGTTTATTAGAATACAGCACCAGAAATTGTACTTGGTGGGTTATTTATAAATGATGAGGAGACATAGAATTGATGTCAGATGGTTTGGGCTGCAATAAGGGGCAGAAGTTCAGAATGAATATGATTAAAATATAGTCTATGAAATTCTTAAATAGTTGATAATATATTTTAAAAGTTTACGTGGTTAGAAACAGAGCTCATTAGAAGTTGATTGGAAGGATTGGTGGATGGAAATGCTGAAAATATATTATAATAGTACATAAAAGTTTTAAGGATTAGTAAAATATTAAAACTACAAAACTGACTTTTTTGCATACTTCAGTCTTTATGATATTAGAAAATATTTATTGCAAGGAGAAACTAATCTCAGGCAACACATTTCCATTTTAATAGAGAATTTATGATGTTATAAGAAGAAAATCAATTTTTGATAAAGTCAATTTAGTTTATATAGAACTATTTGAAGCAAACTGTGTAAGTTTTCTTTCTATCTTGGAAACAAATCATAACTATTCTAATTTAACCAAATTGTGTTTAATAAAAGGTGTAACATGAAAAAAATATATGACCCCATGAATGAAACAAGAGAAATCATGAGGTAAACACAATGCTAAGTATTTTCATTATAAACCACAAAGTTTCTAGACCATGTTGCATCAGTCTTCACCCAGAACTATTCAAGCAACACTTCTGAGTATTTAATACTTGAGTTGTACTTTGTGTGCTTTACCTTACCAATCATTTAATAAGACAGCCTTACAATATCTCTTGAGGCGATTAAAATGCTCAAAATATTAAAGTGCCACATGTAAATTTTAGATGTTAAAATTAAGAATGTCCTCATTTATGTATTTTTTATATGTATTTTATAAATGTATAAATTTTAGTCACACTAAATTTAGCATGGGATCTGTTCATTGTTTATGGTGATTAACATAAGCTACTCTTAAAACTAAGACATTGGAAATGATTGGGGGAAAACACTTCTAAATATATTGAAGTTATGTCTTAAATACTTGACAAATAAAATCATGTCCTTGTATTTAAAGGAAATAAATACATTTTGTTTTCTCTTATAAAGTATGTGCTTGTTGTAATGAGGGGTCACATGCATGATAACTCATGATTCAGACAGTCAGCTGAACATATATCATGCCACTGATGCTTCTGCAGAAGGAAAGAAAGGAAAAGCAGATGCTATGATTTTTATTTAGATTCCTTTCAAAGGAGAGATGAGACCCAGTAGGAAGAAAAACCACCAGACAATTAATAGATATTGCTTTTCTTTTCACTGCTTTGCTTTTATCGACTCATTTTTTATCGTTTTATGGGTTTGTTCTTGCCACTCTAATCTTTCCCTCTTGTAATTTTGTGTTGATTTAAACTCAGCTTTCCTGTACCTCTTTTAGGCTAGAGAATTCTCCATTATTATGTGCTTGCCTAGCATTTTCTCTGTATCCTTCACTGCTCTACTTAAGAGTTAAAAGAATAGGTTATAAAATTGAAATATGTCATTGTAAAAATGAAATAGAGAATTTGCTGTAGCATATTAGGAAGATTAGGCAGCATTAAGAGAGTTCTGGAGTATTCAGGTTTTAGCTTTTGCTTGCTTAACTGCTCTTACATCTCTATAAAGACACTAGGTGATATCCCTCCCTCAAGGTCAGGTTTTCCAGTTACTGCAGGTGACAAACGTGAAAGAGATTCATGAGGCACTGCTGTGCATGTAGCCATTTTTTTTTCCCTTCAAAAAATTCTAGAAGATGCTTGCAGTCATGATTTTTAAAAACCCTAATGTATTATAAATGATAATAAATCTGACTTGATTTCAAAGGGATATATCTTTTACCTCTCATAACCTTAATGTGGAAATTTGCAATTTTTTACTTAAGTATTTTAAGTTTAAATACATGATATATCATGCCAAACCAGTATTAGTCAGAGTTGACAAAGGAAGAAAATGTAGGAATTCTATCTAGGGAAATTTTTCATGGAAAAATTATAAATACACATACACACATACTTTCTTGCAAAGCCATTGACATTGATTACATACTGTATATATACATGTACTATATAATTTTTATCTTTACTGATATTTTCATGTAAAAGAATTTGTCAAATAAAGAGCATATCAAATGTGATAACTACTGCTACTTGATTTTCATCTATAGATCTAATTACTCCTAAATGTAATGAAACTATATATATTAGAAAGATTTGATTATCTGAGTGAACATGCTTATTATATTTGATATGGGTTAACAGAATATTTAACAATTAAAGTATATATCACCATATACTTTTCTTAGAAATTAAAAAGTAAGTAGTATATGCCTCCATTTTACTTGTTTATTTTATAAACTATATGGTTCTGATGGCTATCTTAGGCCACATTGGCAATATCTGGAAATAACTGAAATCCAAATGGTGAGGCAGACCTGTGAGGATTTGTTTTCTTAATTAAATTATTTGAAACAGAAAGACTTATTTCTTTATAATCCAGATATTTGTGGTGTGTAGATACAGTCTTAATCCAGATCTTTCTTTCATTTGAGGTGGGAAGATCCATCTTAAATCTGATTCACATCTTCTGCTGCCTATATAAAAGACATGGAAGAAGGAAGTTGGCTTTCTATTTAGTTGATGGTTCTTTCTTTTGATGGCAAAGATATTCATTTACTGGCATTAGAACATACATCCTTTGAATTCCTGCATACACCAAAGACTAACTGAGAAATCCAGACTCATGGACTGAACAACAACTGGATTCTTGGAACTTGCTTTGCCAGATAGGAAAGTTGAACAAGTCTTTTGGTAATATTTAAAATTTAGATACATTTTATTTCATAATGTTACTTTAATTTGCAGAAATTATAAGCAAAGGTGTTTACTTAGTGATTTGTGTGGGGAAAGGCAAAGAATGTAAAAGGAAAGAGAAGAGTTCTGACATGATACACTGTGAGAATCAAACAGTACTATCAATGTCAGGACAGCAGCAATTTTTACAGCACCATGGGAGTGAAAAATCGATTTATCAGATATTTTTCACTTGTTATTGCAGATTTGAAATGTGTCAAACTCTTTTACTGTGTAGAAATATAAATTTCATAATACAGGGTCAACCATAACTGTCTAAAATTTTAGTGTGTAGACTACAGAGATGGGACAGAATGCAAATTAGATTTTATGAAATGCTAAATATTCTAATTTGGGATGCACAAATTATCTATAAAGGTACATTGATATAAATAATTGAAATTAGTTTATGATAAAAATCTTATTTTACATATATCTGAAAATAGTAGTTAGAACTTTTGAGTATCCAGATGTGCTTATTAATTACAATTATTAGAAGTCATCAAAATTGCTAAGATTTTCTGACTATGGAGATGTTTTAATGAATTTAAAGGGAATTTAAAAATAATAATTTCAGATCCATGAAACAATTGTCATATGAATCTGTGATTAGAAAACATACTATTAATTTTTGTTAAAGAAACAAACAATTCTATATACAGAAAATCAAGCAAAAATACTTGGACAGGTGTTTAAGCGTGAACCATAGAAGAATTTCCTTCCTGCCCTACTTCCAGGAGCAATTTCAAATGTCTTTTATACACAGCACAACTTCACCTACCTAAAATAAGTACTGCCCACACTCTCTGGGTCTTTCTCCATTAATTAGCATTTATAAAGTTACCTAAGATATGCCTTCAAGGCACTCTGATAGAAGCACATAGTCAACTGTTCTCTTTCCCCAGATGTATGAAGGTGAAAGCCAAGGTTAACCATCAACACCTATACTAAAGAATGTCTAGAGTTTTGCACACAGTCACCATCATGCCCAAGACTGTGCTTTGCACTTAAACTTCTAAAGCATATTCAGAAACATTGCAACATATCAGATTCAAAAGATGATAGAGTGAAAGAGATAGCAGAAGGGAAAAATTGAGGGAAGTCTATTAACTCTGCTTTGACACAGAAGTCTATGTGGGTCTCAAGGACTTAAAAAGACAGATGTGTGCTAGTTTTGCTAGAGGCAACTCTGACTGTGAAGGTTTGTTCTCCATGCAAAACATGACCACTTCTGACATCACTGGAGGAGTGCCATCACAGAAGTAGCCTGAATCAGAAAGATTTGATTGGAGCAAGTGTTTTTGGTTAGTTAATGTGTATATGAACTTTCACTCCTGACCACCCAATTACAATAGTTTAGCACTAGTCATAAATGACTAAATTTTTATTTGGACAGCTGCCAACACACTATCATAAATATGACAGAGTTTGGAATCAAAACTATGAAGCAAAGTGACATTATATTTTTCATGTAGATATTTTATTCCCCTCATATTCCAAGACTTTTTATGTAGGTTATCTGGAATTTTTTGGTCACTGTATCACCTTTATAACCTAATAGTAGGCAACTGGAGATGATGAAGAAAGAAAATTTTCAATTACTTGTTTTTCTTTCTCATTTATTGTAAATGAGTGGGAAACTGCCAGTTGTCACAAAATGATTGTGAAGGATTTTCTTACATTTTGTGATAATGGAATTTATTTATTTATTTATTTATTTATTTATTATTCACTTTACATCAAGCTCACTGCCCCTGTCTCAGTCATCCTCTCCTATAATCCTTTCCCATTCTCCCTCCTTTTCTTCTCTGAGTGGGTGAGGGACTCTGGCTATCCCCCCATCCTTGCACTTCATATCTCTACAATGCTAAGTGCTTCTTCTCCCACTGAGGCATCCTACATACAGGCAACAGCTTTTGAGTTTGCCTCCAATCTAGTTGTTCAGTACTTACATGAAGACCAAGCTACAAATCTGCTACATATGTTTAGGGAGGCCTAGGTCCAGTCCTATGTATGTTCTTTGGTTGGTAGTTCAGACTCTGAGAGCCCTCAAGGGATCAGGTTAATTGACTCTGATGGTCTTTCTGTGGAGTTCCTATCCCCTTTGGGGCCTGCAATCCTTCCTCCTATTCTTTCATAAGAGTCCCCAAGCTCCATCCACTGTTAGGCTGTGGGTATCTGTATCTATCTAAGTCAGCTGCCAGGTGGAGACTCTCACAGGACAGCATATTCCTGTCTTCACACTTAACAGTGAATCATTAATTGTGTTAGAGATTGGTGCTTGCCCATGGAATTTGTCTCAAGTTTGTCAGGTTATTGGTTGGCCAGTCACTTAGATGGGAGAATAGAAGATTCATAAGAGGGGCATGGAAATAGGGAACTGGGAGGGAGGGGGTATGGGGTAGGGAATGTGGGATTTAGCATCAGGTGTGGGGAAGGACAGGAGAGATGGCTACATGGCCATGAAAATGTATAGAAATCTGCAACTGACAGGGTGAGGATGTGGGGAGGAACATCTCCAGGATGAGACAGAGACCTGGGCTAAGGGATGCAGGCACACAACAATCTATGGAGGTGACCTTAGCTGTGACTTACTACATTGGGTATATGGAGCCTGAAGAGAGCATCTTCTGTAGCCAGACAGGAAATCCAGGGGCGTTATAAATACCCCAACCCACGCATAAAACCTCAACCCAAAATTTATCTTATTTACAAGTAATGTAGAAACAGGGGAAGGAGCATACTGACTATACAGTTTTATTTAAAAATTTCATAAGGTATTAAAATGATCAAATTTGTATACAAGAGAAAATATAATTTAATTATGTCTTTTAAATGAGTATTTATCTAAACATCAGGCTTAAGAATAAAGAATGGTATATCATGTATTCAAATAAGTGTTTTATTTTTATTTTTAACTGTATATACTTTTAACCATAATAATTATGTATAAACTATGCAGTCAAAATTAAATATTAATATTGAGCTTCTATCCTTAAAAACATAATGTTGAATAATTTTTGATGCTACGCATTGCATTTGTTTATACAAAAACTTTTAAAGAAAATGTTGCTCATAATTCTGAAAATAAAATAGCTTCTATATATGATCTGAGGATATACCACTATCACAGAGTACTAAAGTGAAGATTCAAAAGCTGGCAGGACATATTTATTTGTAAACCTAAGTACTTTAAATGATCAGAATACCAACTATATCATGTTTTATATCTTTCAGGTATTAATTTAAAATCCCTTTTCTTATTGCTAAAATAAAAACTTGAACTTGTCCTAATATTTCCAATGAACTCATTTTATATAACTACATTTTTTGTTATTCCAAGAATCAGATGAAATTACATTACCTGTAAAATGCTAATGTGAAGTAATAATTTTTACAAAAAATTAGTTGACAGTAATTTGAACAAATTTCAAAGCAATATGAGAATTTAAATACAGGATAATTAATTTTCAAATGTTTTGTGATTTGTCAAGACAGCTTGAAATTCAAGAAAATTGACAGATTATAGGCATACATTCTTAATACTCAATTACATGTTAACCATTGCTCATTGACTACTCCTGAAATGATAAAAGGTTTAAAGATGTCTCTAGTGTTGAGTTGCAACATGCTATTAATAATGTTCTCTCCTATCTCTTTGGAACTCTTCTGAACATTTTCTTGTTGGTGTAAAATGGTCTCAACACAGTAAAGACAAGGTGATTGTTTCTCACCATGTCATCCTATATCAATGAAATTCTCTCAATTGTTACAATATGCATAGTCAACATACAAGATGATTTTTATTTCAGTTTCATCTTCTGAAATGGTCCATACATAATGCTTGGAAGAATGGGTTGTTGTATATATTTTCCATTTAGGAAAGGGAATATGTTTGTTTTTTTATTCTCTGAGCCATTTGTGTCTGACTGTTATCAGCATCTAATGCAAATAGATTTTCTCATATGAATATTAAGCGATGTAGTCATTCATAAGCAATGAATCATAAGAGTCAGTTTAATTCAATGTCTATTTAGCAAAATTGTAGTAGGTTCTACCTAAGTGCTTAGAACCTGCCCCACTATAGGTTTTTGGCTAAGCAACAGTGCCAGGGATTGGTTTTATCTTTTGGACTTGAAATATAAACAGATTGTAGTTGGTTAGTCACATAACAACTGTACCACTATTACAAAAATAAGTGTGTCTTGCCAAGTAAGCTAATATTGTAACTCACAGGGTAAATAAGTGGGTACACATAATGATCATCTAATTTTTCCACTAGTGTGAATACCACCTTCTAGCTTTATGAAGGTTAGACAGTACCGATTAAACTTTTGGGTCAATACCAGCTTTATTTATTCACTTAATATCATCTTTAAGTAATAATTTCATATTTTTAGGATTTGAGCAAATACTTTCCACTGAAGTATACAATCTCAGCAGATAAATAATCTAAACATCTTGAGAATATTACCCACATATGGAAACCTTCGCTATTATATTAATAAAACTATTAAAACTAACAGAAGACACTTGAAAAACAAATTATTTTAAGTGACAGTAATGTATATAGATAAATATTTACTACATTTTAGAAATAATTTTAAAACTACAGATTAATAACTATGATGATATGTGTTCATTCTTTTTCACAGGTGTTTCTATACCAATCTTTAATTCTTTTTATTTTACTTTGTATTGTGTGTGTATATGTTTGCGTGTGTGCATGTGTGTGTATGTTTGTGTGTGAGTATATGTTTGTATGTATGGAAGTATACTTGTGTATGTATGTATGTAAGTATATGTATTTGTATATGTGTGTATGCTGATTCTGGTGGTTTTGTTTTTATTTTTTAGATTTGGGAAAGAAGAAAAGCATGATCAAACTATATTTATGAAATATAAAGTTTTCTCAAAGTAATTAGAAAATGAGGGAAAAATCAAGTTTAATTTGAGGTAAGCCCTATGTGTGCTATTCTTCATTTTTCAGAGTAAACAATGATGCAATGAAGTGGTTTGTGAGCATGAAAAGCTTGTCAGCCTGTTTAGAAAAAAATGGCCCTCAGTGGGATTTGAACTCAAGAAGCATTTTATTACACTGCATCTTCCCTTTTCTCACAAAGTAATAAAGCAGTATTTTTGTTACTCCAATCAATATCAATTTGAAAATATTATTTTAATTAGATTCAGTAAACACTGGTTTCTATAGCAAGTACATTTCACCTCATTGTAAAACATGGTTTAGTAGGAAAAGGCTGTGCTATTTCTTTACTATGCCCTCTGCAGTTTTTAATGTGAGTATTACAATGAGCAACATGGTTACCTAGTTTTAAAATATTTGTTGTTGAGAGTTTGCAGGAAATTAAAAATTTGCCTTGCTTCAGAATAGCCTTTATTTAAAGTAAAGAAGGTAGATCTTTGTTTAATTTTCAACACACTACAGACCAGTAACTTTCTTTCTTTCTTTCTTCTTTTTTTAATTAAATTATTTTATTTATATTCCAAAAGTTGCCCTCTTTCCTGGTTCCCCTCCCTGAGTTCTTCTCCCCAACTCCCCAACCCCCTGCCTCTGAGAGGTTGCTTCCCCAACTGCCTACCCACCTTCACCTCTACCCCACAGACACCTCTCTTCCCTGGGCCATCAAGTTTCCACAGGCTTTAGCACATCCTCTCTCACTGAGATCGAACAAGGCAGTCCTCTGCTACACATGTGCCCAGAGCCACTAACTAGCCCATATATGATCCTTGGTTTTTGGCTTAGACTCTGGAAACTCTGAAGGGTCCAGATTATTTGATACTGCTGCTCTTCCTATGGTGTTGCAATATGCTTAAGCTCCTTCAATCCTTCTTCTAACTCTTCCATATTGGTCATTGACCAATATGTTGGCTGTAACTGCATCTGTCTCAGTCAGTGGCTGGTAGAGCCTCTCAGAGGACAGCCATGCCAGGCTCCTGTCTGCAAGCATAATATGGCCTCAGTAATAGTGTCAAGATTTGGTGTACTAGACCACTCTCTCCCTAGTAGATAAATATAGTAATCGAAGTTCTAGCCAGAGCAATCAAAAAACAAAAGGAGATCGAGGAGATATAATTCAGAAATGAAAAAAAATCAAGATAACATATTTGGGATAGTATGATAGTGTGCCTAAGTGACCACAAAATTCCACCAGAGAACTCCTAGAACTGATAAACAACTTCAGCAAAGTGACTGGATATAAAATTAAAACAAATAAGTAGCCTACCTATACTCAAAGGAAAATGGGGCTGAGAAAGAAATTAGAGAGACAATACCCTTTACAATAGTCACAAATAAAATGTCGTAGTGTAACTCAAATCAATCAAGTGCAAATTTTGTATGGCAAGAACTTGAAGTCTCTGAAGAAAGAAATTGAAGACTACCACAGAAGATGGAAAGATCTTTTACGCTCATGGGCTCGTGGATCAGCAGGATTAACATAGTAAAAATGGCCATGTTACCAGAAGCAATCTACAAATTCAATGCAATCTCCATAGAAATTCCAATTCACTTCTTCATAGAGAAAGAAAGAGCAATTCTCAAATTCATCTGGAATAAGAAACCCAGGATAGCAAAACCTATTCTTAACAATAAGAGAATTTCAGGGGGAATCTGCCCCATTTTAATCCCTGCCTTTTCTTTAGACAGAAACAATTCTGGGTTAAAAACTTTGAAGATGTAGAAAGACCCCCATGCTCATGGATTGGCAGGATTAAAATCGTAAAAATGGCAATCTTGCAGAAAGCAATCTATAATAAGAGAATTTCTGGGAAAATCACCATCCTTGACCTCAAGCTGTACTACACAGCAATCATGATAAAAACTGTGCTGGTACAGAGAAAGGCAAGTAGATCAATGGAATAGAATTGAAGATGCAGAATGAACCCACACACCTATGGTCACTTGATCACAAAGAAGGTAAAAGCATCCAGTGGAAAAAAGACAGAACTTTTAACAAATGTTGCTGGTTCAACTTGTGGTTGGCACATAGAATAATCTTTTAAAATAAAAAAAAAAAAATTAACAAATGGGACCTCATAAAATTGAAAAGCTATTTAAGGCAAAAAAACAAAAACAAAAACAAACAAACAAAACAAAAACCACTGTCAATGGGGCATTAGGGCAACCCACAGATTGGGAAAATATCTTTACCAGTTCAGATCTGATAGAGGGATAATATCTAATATATACAAAGAACTCAAGAAATTAGACTCCAGAAAACCATGTAACCCTACTAAAAATGGGGTACAGAGTAAACAAAAAATTCTCAAGTGAGGACTATCAAATGGCAGAGAAACACCTAAAGAGATGATCAACATCCTTAGTCATGAGGAAAATGCAAATCAAAATGATCCTGAGATTCCACCTCACACCAGTCAGAATGACTATGACCAAAACTTCAGGCAACAGCAAATTCTGGTGAAAATGTGGAGAAAGATGATCACTCCTCCATTTGTGGTGGGATTACAAGCTGGTACACCACTGTGGAAATCAGTCTGGGGTTCCTCAGAAAATTGGACATAGTACTACCTGAGGACCTAGCTATACCACTCCTATGCATATACCCAGGAGATGCTCCAACATGTAATAAAGACACATGTTCCACTATGTTCATAGCAGCCTCATTTATAATAGCCAGAAGCTGGAAACAATCCAGATGTCCCTCAACAGTGAATGGATACAGAAAAGGTGGTACATTTACACAATGGAGTACTACTGTGCTATTAAAAACAATGACTTCATGAACTTCTTAGGCGAAAGGATGGAACTAGAAAATATTCTCCTAAGTGAGGTAACCCAGTCACAATAGAACACACATGGTATTTACTCACTGGTATGTGGATATTAGGCAAAAAGCTCAGAAAACCCATGATACAACTCACAGACCATATGAAGCTCAAGAAGAAGAAAGACCAAAGTGTGGATGTTTCAGTCCTTCTTAAAAGAGGGAAGAAAATAGATAGAGGTAGAGGGTGGGAGGGACCTGAGAGGAAAAGAAGAGGGGGCCGGCCAAAGGGGGAGCAGGAGTTGATATGGGAGGAGATGGAGGTGATATACAGAGTGTCAGGAAACTGAACAGAGGTGCATAGTCATCAGCGATGAGGAACTGAGAAGAGCTACCAGAAAGCCCCGGATTCCAGGAAAGCAACAGTCTCCCTGGAAGACATTAGCTGAAGTACCCATCAAGGGGAGGGAGAACCTATAGAAACCATATCCAGAAGTTAGGCAAGGCACCTGGTTCAGGGATGGGGCTATCCACTCATCTCAGAATTTTTATTCCAGAATTGTTCCTGTCTAAAGGAAATAAGAGGACAAAGTGTGGAGCAGAGACTGAAGAAAAGGCCATCCAGAGACTTCTCCACCAGGGTATCCATCCCATATATAGACACCAAACCCAGACACTATTGCTGATGGCAAGAAGTACTTGCTGACAGGAGCCTGATATAGCCATCTCCTGAGAGACTAGGCCAGAGCCTGACAAATACAAATTCTCACAGCCAACCACTGGAATGAGCATGGGAACCAATGGAGAAGTTAGGGAAAGGACTGAATGAGTTAAAGGGATTTGTTTGCAACCCCATAGGAAGATCATCAGTATCAACCAACCAGACAACCCAGAGCTCCCAGGCACTAAACCACCATCCAAAGAATACACATAAAGGGACCCATGGCTTCAGCTGCATATGTAGCAGAGGATGGCCTTATCTGGCATCAATGAGAGGGTAGGCCCTTGCTTCCGTGAAGGCTTGATGTCCCAGTTTTTGGGAATGCCAAGGTGGTGAGGTGGTAGTGTGTAGGTGGGTGGGGGAGCACCTTCATAGAAGCAGGGTGAGGGACTATGGGATAGGGGGTTGCATAGGGGAAAACAGGGAAGGGGATAACATTTAAAATGTAAATAAATAAAATATCCAATAAGAAAAATACAAAAAGAAAAAAAGAAAAAACCTTTGATGATTAGTGTTTTATTGGAATGCAGCTACACAAGTACCTGATTAATCAATGCCAATGTCTATTATGTTCATAAATCCCTCATCATCTTTACTTCTATTCTTTTTGGCTAGTGAAGCAATTGTTCCTTCATGCTATTAGGCTTAGTGTCCAGAGTATGACCAATATATACTCATATGATTTGAGAGGGAGCTGAGTGTATACAGGAAAGTTGAGAGCATAGGAGGCAGCAAAGAGAGAGGGATATGGTATAGATACAGTACATTATTTGAAAGTAAAATGATGAACACAAAAATGAAGACATTAAATCTTGGACTCTCAGAAAAAGCTGCCAGATAGAATTACATCTCTCTAACTTGCTGCTATTCATTTGGGTAAAATATATATATATTTATTAAAATTCTGCTTTGGAAAGTAAAAGCTATAGCAACTGTGTAATAGCTGTTTGCGTAATTGAAATATGGTGCATTTAGAGATTATTACCAATTATCAGCATAGATTTAAACTATAACTTAACTACCTATATATTCAAATATCAATCACTGTGGTTTCTGAATTTTATAAAAAGTTATCAGTCTGTAATGCTGATCAAGGAATAGTCTGAATATTCTTAAGGAAATTAAGTTCAAATTAGTTCTAAAACAGTTAAAGTACCAGTGAAAAACTATGTCCTATGAATTAAATCCAAGCTTTAGTTTTTTCCTATGTGTATGTGTGTGTGTGTGTGTGTGTGTGCGTGTGTGTGTGAGTGTATGTGTAAAAATACAGTGCCCTTTAGAATAATCTGTCAGATAGTCAATACACTAATTGTTTACTCAAAACATAATCTACTTATAGTACCACTCTTGGGAGGAATTCATTTATATTGTATTACATAATATTGCTGCTACTGTTTACAATAGAGGTAGAGTTTACAGCATCCAGAGGCAACGAAGAAGGTCACTTATTCTCAATCTCATCTGCTTTACTTTGAGAACTGTTTATTTTTATTTTTTTAAACCCCCAGCTTGTAAAGAATTTAGAAGTCCTTTGTGAAGGACAAATAAGAGTTTTAAATGTAAGTTACAGGGGCTTCATTCTAATATGTGTAAACAGAATCATATGAAATGTTAGAAATAGGTAGTTTACATACATATAAATCTGATCCATTTAGTTGGGAAAAATATCATCAAATGACTGACATCTACAAATACGTAGATATTTATGTGAATGTTAAATAATTTTTTCTATCAAAAATCTATATTAATATAATTGGTAAATTGTATTAATTAATATTATAATTTATACATAGAAAACAGATTTGTGTGATATATATGTGAATTCCAAAAAATATTTTCAAAGAATTTTAAAATTAGCTGAAATGGGTAAAAGGACAGAAACAAGTACTTGCAGTAACATCACTTTGAATAAAAATTAACACGATCATTTTGTAAATTTGGAAGTTGTTTAAGAACTTAAGATAGCATTTAATACTGTCTATTACAGCTATCAGTGGTGGTGGTGATAGGGGAGAGGGTATGTTAGAGAGAGCCTTTATACAGGACGTGAGGAAAGCTCCACTTACAAAGACATTGAAAAGTAATTTATTGACATTCAAATTTCAAAAATTAAATTAAACACTGTAGTCTAGAAACATTTGGTATCCTTATCCATAAGAGGTTAGTGATGACCAATGGAATCCAAGAGTTGAAAGAAATAGACGCAGGTTCTTGTTCCTAACCCAGAAACAATCTTCAGTTTATAAGCGCTTGCAAATGAAAGACACTCATCTCCAAGGAATTCACTCTGGAAAGCAAATTACACTTAAGGTTGATTTGTGAGAGCTGAGCAATAGATGGACAAACAGAAAGGGAACTCAACAGAATTGTTAGAAGTTCTTTTGATTATAATGTGTGAGAAAGTTGTGTTTTCCTCATTTTTATATTTATTTGTTTTAATTTTTAAAATTTTCCTTGTATGTCCTTTCCCTCTCCTTTTTCCTCTGCATCCCTCTTCCATTCCTATCTCTGTCCTTTTCCTTTTCTCTCTTAACCTTGCAGCTCCACACTGTACATGTTACAGCTTTTTTTGTGTTTTATATGTGTTTCTAGAGTTTGAGACTAAGAGTCTCTGTGTCTATATTTGTTTCTTCTATAAAAAGTTTAAGGGTGTAGTTCCATTTATTATTCACTTTTTAAAATTTCTACTTATTCTTCGTTTCTTCCAAAAAGCAACGAAAGAAAGAAAGAAACAAACACCCTTATGAATTGGCAGTTACTGTTATTTGTGGTTCTAGCTGTTGTTAGTTTGCCCTTGTCATATCTCACATCTATGCACATGTGTGCAGCACAAGGTAGATTCAGGCAGTTATAAATAAGAGGAAAGGAAAGTGTGTGGTTAGGGGGAAACTGGAATAAGGGCACTTAAATGAGCTAGAGAGAAGGATGAATCAAAATACACTGGAAAAACACATGAATGTTTCAAAGAATCAATTAAAACAAGAAAAAAGTATTACAATGAATTTCTAATCTCTGTCAATCAGGAATAGTTTGAATCGCAATAAATTCCACAATTTTTGAATGTTTGATCGATTATTAGATTTTGATAGTTTGTTTTGATTTTTGGGTTTAGTGTGTGTGTGTGTGTGTGTGTGTGTGTGTGTGTGTGTGATGTGATTATATTTGATAGTATTTTTGTTGTTGTTTGTTTTCTTTTAGGATGATATTTTTCTAGATTTTGGGTATTTTATTGTTATATTGGGTTTTTGGTATGTTTCTTGAGACAGAACTTAAGTTTGGACAGGTAGGTAGCTGAAGTTCATCTGAACGTACATAACAGAGGGGAAAAAATGATTTAAAATAGATTTAAATTTAAAAATAGTTTTAAATAAAACATAAATAAAAATCAAACAAACAAATGGATTATCTACTAAAAATGAAAAAATAAATTCTCATTGTTTAGGAATAATACATCCATTTTTTTCTATTTGTGATTTATGTATTATCCATCTATCTATCATATATCTATCTTTCTATCTTTCTTTTTTTCTTCTATCCATCATCATCCATGTATCTATCTCTCTACCATGTATCCATCTCCCTCTTTACATATGTACTTTCTTACGTACCTATGCATATATCTGCCTGTATTTCTATATATTCTGCTGATTGGTTTTAGTCACAAGTTCCTATACTAGGTTTTGGGCTCCATAATTCAAAGATGATAGAATCCAGGATATTTTGTAAAATTTATTTTTCTCCTTATTTCTCTTATAAAACTAAAAAAAAAAAAGTAATACTAAACTTAGTGCCTTCTAATAAATTCTCTTTATATATCATCTATCTATATCTATGTAAATACCTCCAAGTATATAGACATACATCCTATCCCTTCTCTTATGTTTAGGAGATCAAGAAAGGTTTCTATCAGATGCTCTGATTCCCATCTCAGCAAACTACCTGACTTAGTAAATGCAAATTTACAGACACATTTCTGAATTGGTTGTGAGCACATGGTTAGAAGTGATATGATTACTAAAAAGGAGAAACACTTCTTAATTTGACATAAAATGAACTACACTACCTTACTACTTTTGTGCTTCAAAGCACTAAGAATTCATAGCTACTGAACTGCATTATAATTCAAGGTACAGTGGAAGCTATCAGTAACACAGTGAAATAAATTGGAATATAATATTCATAGCATGCTAAAATTGGAAAGAAAACATTTGAATAAAATTTCTTGGATTCAATTTTGACCTTCTTAGTCACTAGTAGATGGAATCACATCATGGCTAACAAATGCCTTTGCCTCATCACCCTCCTTTGTAAGAGAGAGAAAGCAGTAATTTCTGACCCTACACAGTGATTTGTGAAAATTAAGTCAGTAAGTCCATGTGAAATGTTTTTTAAAAAAGAATACTTGATTTTTTCATGTTAGAAATGTTCATAGAAAATAGTGATCTTGGCTTTGGAATTATGTGTATTAATAGTTTCCTTCTATAGATTCAATTATGTCTGTGTTCTGTTATCTTCAATGCTTTTAAGGACGTGTACTGTAAGCTTCTATGAACAAAAAGTAATTTGTCTTATCTATACATATAATTTGGTAAGTGATCTAATTCTAACACTGGTGTAAAATATGAAAATCAACAGTCTTTGAATATTAAGTATAATCAACATATAATTTAAAGTTTCAATTTATTGTTTATTGAAAATATACTTTTTTTCCTGTCAAAAATTGGTCATACATATAGAAAGAAAAGAATGGAAACAAAATTAATAAAATGATCGCTGCCTTAAGTTGTTCTGTTCTTGAATTTGTTGTCAAAGATTGCCTTGGTGGACAGGCAGAGGAACATGAGAGTAAGGGAATCTCTGTTTTATAATATATCTAAACCATTCTTATTTAAGTATAACATAAAATGGCCTCCATCTATTCCCATCACTCACCTGCCAGTTCGAATGCTTCCAGAACATTACAAAAATCTGTCAAGCATTCCAAACCAATTACAGACGGGATGTCGAGTTGTCATGCCTGCTGTTCTTTGACTCCACTAGGGAATCTTATCATCTCTTTTCAGCTGAAAGTTTATCATACTATAATGTGGGTTTGCTGATAGAATCTTTACTGTTTCATGACCATAACTGGTAGACAGCCAAAACAAAAGTGATTCTCTTTGAATGACCAAAATTATCAAGGCCAGAGAATAATGCCCTGGGGGATATATTTTATAATTTTCTAATACTTTTGTATTTTTATATTGTTGATTTTCCAAGGAATATTCCATCTATTATTTAACAACTTTACCATTATATCAGAGAATTCCAAATGAATTAAAGGACAAATCATGGAAGTATAATGGGAATATGTGAATTAAGAGGTAATATAGAATAATTTCCCTAAAAATTAGTGCAAACATGATACATGTTATGTGTTAATATCCCATGAGTTTAGTTAACCACCTTTAGTAGCTTACAATGAATTATAAGCCTTATTGACCATCAATAGCAATTCAAATGCTTTGTGCTGAGAAAAATTTTAAATATTCAGAGTTACGACAAGGTTGAATTTTATATTTTGATGAAATTAGTAAATGATTTGAAAATTATCTCAACTTTAATATTAATCAAAAACTATAATCAATACATGTAAGAGAATAATTAAAAGATGTATAAAATATAGCCAGTGGCTTCAATATAGCTATATGGCATTAAATTTAGGAATAAGTACTGATAAATAAATTGGTGATAAAAACCTAAGAATGACAGAGTAATGTGCATGAACTCTGCTCAATACTTAATGCCAAATATTGATAGTATTATAATTAACTTTTGTGACCTAAAATTAATGGCCTATATACATTTCTTTTTTTTTTTAAGCTTTTTTTTTTTCATTTTTTTCTTTCTTTTATTTTTTCTGAGACAGGGTTTCTCTGTGTAGCCCTGGCTGTCCTGGAACTCACTCTGTAGACCAGGTTGGCCTCTAACTCAGAAATCTGCCTGCCTCTGCCTCCCGAGTGCTGAATTAAAGGCGTGCGCCACCACTGCCCATCTTCTTATGTACTAAACTGATTGTAGCAACAAGTATACCAGTATGTAATTTTACTTAAAGTCTTTATTCTTGTCCTAACTTTTATTTTAGATATTTCTGGAAGTTGAAAAGTTTTAATTACTTTAAATGCATATTGTAGGAAAAAAATATCTGATGCTTTATATTATTTAAGTCCCCATGACATTAAGAATATAAATTGACCTCATATATTATTAGCATATTAACATGAAGTATTATAAATTAACTTGGTAAAAATTCTTTGCAACAATATATTTTTATGAAGTATTAATGACCTACAATGCACCTATTGACTAACTCATAATTATAAGTTGTTGGTAAGATCAAGCTATAGCTTTTCCTTATTAGACAATTTATGTGTTATACATTATTTTACATTTTATATTACATATACCCTTACATTGTGTATACATATTACATATATTTATACATAATATAAAAGGTTTTATTTTGGAGTTTCCTTGAAAACCTATAATCTACATCAAAACAAATAAAGTCAGGGAAATTGGCTAAAATGAAAATTTTGTTATTGTAGTAATTATATCTATTTGATAATAAAATAAGAAGTATTCATTAAAATAAAATAAATAGGATTTTAATTGTAAATAATATACAATCTTTAAGTAGAACAGAACATGGCAAAAAGACCAACAAGAAATCACAAGGTGTATTTAATAAACAATGAGTGCAATTTAGGTAGAATTTAACATATTTGTATCCTGGTCACAAAAGTTAATTAGATAGTAGTTTTCAACTATTTAAAAATGACTATGATCTCACTGGCCTGTCAATCACCAATTAGACAAGACCATTTGACCAGATTCCTAAATGACTCCTTCTGTCTTTGTCCTACAAATGTTGGAATTACAGGTATATCCCCTCAGTCCTTGGAGTTTTACATAGGTCCTGAGGATCAAACTAAGGGTCTCGTGTTTGGAGACAATCATTTTACCATTAAACTCTATCCAAAGCTACCTTACTATTTCAATAAACAATGTGTGTCTAGCATTCATCTATAAAGGTATTCATCTAGATTTAATGAGCTAAAATATATTCTTGAGTAGATGGAAAGAAAATATTTTTAAAAAGCAAAAATTCTTAGGTTATAACTTTAAAAATATTTAAAGTTATTAAGAAAGCATGGAATTATATACGCTAATAACAATGAGTTATACAAAGAATTTTATAATGCTACAAACATTAATTATTATTCATTAATTCAATAAATGTTCATCTTGAGATGAGTTAACTAAGGCAAATAAATTTACCACACAACTAGCCTATTAGACAAGAGAGGAGAACCACTATAGTTCCTCTAAAACTGCCATAGCATTGAACCATCAAGTACGAGTTCTATTAATTTTATTGTTAATTTTTATTCCCAAGTTAAAATCAAGGCTGTGAAATGAATTACTAATTTTAAATTCTAGCAGTTGTGGTCACTAAAGTTACCACAATCCCAGACAGCCATTAAACAGGTTTGAAAGTCCTATTTTTAAACAGAAAATACAAGATGTTCACATACATTTTTTTTTTTTTATGGAGAATATGGTGTGAGACAGCTCTTAAACACATTGGAGACTGATGAACATAGTTGGTGCTTCTATATGCTATAGAAGAAGGAAATGTACAGAGTTTGGATGTTACAAACTGTGTTTCAATCAGTAAAGTACAAATAGAGTTTTAAACACAAACAGAAAAAAAGAACAGAAACTATTCTTTAAACATTGATCAAAGAAAATAATTGAATTTTCAAAATTGCAACTATTAAGTAAAAATGCACATGGTCAATAAAGTAGACGATGACTTTAACTTGGGTCAAGTTGACATAAAACCAATGGTGGTAAGTAGTTCCTTTTCAAATTTTAAACTTGATTTTTTTTTATTTTTTATTTTTACTTGTAGGGTTGACAATATGTTAACCTTCAAACTTCTTTACTCCTCCATTGCTATCCTAAGTCTACATTTTAATGTGATATGTAAAGTTTTGAGCTTTAATTTCTATATTTAAAATTTCAAGTACAAGATTTACATGTAAGCCTCCAAAAACTGTGTATTCAAACTTTTAAACACCTGGCTATATGTACTGTTGGCAGAAGTTATCTGAAATCTTGTTGCAACAATTGTTTCATAACATTACATTTTCTTACCATGCTGTGTCTCAAATTACAATTAAAATATTTAGTTTTGTTGTAATCTGATTACATAAAGATGTTTTAATCCTTTATTATGTTTGTTTCATATTTAATCACAGATTTATAAGATAAACACAAGCTTATCAGATATTGAAATGAGACACCACCTGTATTTGTGATGCTTCTGCTTTTTAATTAGTCACAAAATTTAGCATAAATCACTACAATTTATTCAAGTTGGGTATGCAAGATTATGTAACAAATATACATCAGGGATTAGGGGAAATATTGAAAAGGTTACTTTATCACAAGAGCAAAGTCATGTAAAATACGTGAAACCAAAAATGGAATGTTAGCTATGTACAGAAAATGATTTCTTTTACTATTATTATTATTATTATTATTATTATTATTATTATTATTATTATTATTTAATTTCTACACTCCAGAATTTACTCTGCTACCCAAGGTCCACCCTTTTACTGTTCCACATCCGATAACTCCTCCCCACCTTCCTGTCTCCATGAGGATATCCTCACTCCACACATCCCACCCTACCTGACCTCTAAACACCCTGGAGCCTCTAGTCTCTTGAGGGTTAGGTGCATCATCTCTGATTGATCACAGACCCAGCAGTCCTCTGCTGTATATGCTGCCTGTTTGGTGGTCTAGTGTTTGAGAGTTCTTGGGGGTCCAGGTTAATTGAGACTGCTGGTCTTCCTATAGGGTCACCCTCCTCAGCTTCTTTCAGCCTTTCCCTAATTCAACCACAGGGGTCAGCAGCTTCTTTCCATTGGTTGGGTGCAAATATCTGCATCTGACTCTTTCAGCTGCTTGTTGGGTCTTCTGGAGTGCGGTCATGCTAGGTCCCTTTTTGTGAGCACTCCATAGACTCAGTAATAGTGTCCGTCCTTAGGACCTCCCCTTGAGCTGGATCCCACTTTGGGCCTATTGCTGGACATTCTTTTCCTCAGGCTCCTCTCCATTTCCATCTCCACAATTCTTTTAGACAGAAACAATTATGAGTCAGAGTTTTAATTGTGGGATGGCAACCCCATCCCTCACCTGATGCTTTGTCTTTCTGCTGGTGGTGGGGCCTACAAGTTTCCTCTCCCTACTGTCTGGCATTTCATCTAAAATCAGTCCCTGTGAGTCCTGGAAGTGTCTCACCTCCCAAGTTTCTGGTGCATTCTGGAGGGTCTCCCACCTCCTACTTCCTGAGGTTGCCAGTTTCCATTCTTTCTGCTGGCCATCAGGGCTTCACTCCTTTTCTTTCACCCAATACCATATCAGGTTCCCCTCTCCTTCCCTATCCTTGTCCACTTTCCCTCCCAGGGAAAGTCCCTCCCTCCCTCCTCACCTGTGATTGCCTTGATTTCTATGAAACCTTCACATAGCTAAACTCAGTAAGGGGAAAAGAGATGTATCATCAGGTAAGAGCACTGACTGCTTTACCATAAGTCATGAGCTCAACTCACAAAAACCACATGGGAGCTCACAACTATCTGTTGTGGGGTCTGATGCCCTCTTCTGGTGTGTCTAAAGACAGCAACAATGTACTCACATATATAAAATAAACAAATATTTGAGAATGTAAATCAATCTCTCTCTCTCTCTCTCTTTCTCTCTCTCTGTTTCTCTGTCTCTCACTCTCTCCCTCCTCTGTCTGTCTCTCTCTCTCTCTCTCACACACAAACCACTCTCACTCTGTGTGTGTGTTCATACATATGTCCAATGAATACATTTTGTAAATTATATACCATTTTCTCTGAGTGACATCCATAAAAGTAATATTTATATCTCATTTGTAAATTAACATATGTGAATATTTATATATTTTATATGTATTATATTTTAAATTTACTTTATATATGTCTTTTAATGGTAATTTTACAAGTTATGCACAGATAATAGAAAAAATGAATTTGTAAATTTATCTCTACTTTTATAAAATATTTACTTAGAACGCTACAACTTAGAAATTTTACAATAAAATCAATAATGTGAAAATCACTACATAGTTTAAACAAATAAACACAACATAGTGTAGATATTTTTATTGTTACACAGGTGAGAATTGTAAAAAAGAGTAAAAATTTTATACTAAAATGAGGGAAGAGAATAAAAGATTGGTAAATTATTACTACCAAAAGCATTAACTTTGACTCTTATAATGGGATATATTCATAACCAAAGATTACTGAAAATGTATCTACTGTATGGCCACCCATTCTGACTTGAAATGGAGTTCCTCAAAATTAAGCACATCTTAAAGCAACAAGCATACTTAAGGTTGATCTATCATTGAACTACTATTAATAAATTGAATCCTGTTATTTATTATTATCAATCTACTGGAATTCTGTTAGAGAAGCAAAATGACGTGACTCAATATCTGAATATGTAATGTTTAAGATTTTAAGTGTAATATAGTATATTTTAAGTATACTCAAGGAATATTTAGTAACCTTCTCAAAATGGTTGATCATATTATCACCAGGATACTCATAACATAATGAATTAGATATGAACTAATAACAAAAGAAAAATCCATGCATGTGTAGCTAAAAGCTAAAAGTACCATGCAGCAGTAGCAGCAGCAGCAGCAGCAGCAGCAGCAGCAGCAGCAGCAGCAGCAGCAGAAGAAGAAGAAGAAGAAGAAGAAGAAAATTATAAAATTGGCCACTGCAGCCTTTTTACATGCATTGTAAAAATTGAACTGCATTGACATCTGTTCCTTGTTTTGAATGCTCTGACATTAGAGATTTTGTTAAAATATTGTTCTATTGAGAAATTAATATGTACACATAATTTTTACAATTTTTGTCTTCTTTTTTAAAATTTTGTTTTATTTTTATTCTTTAAACTTTTTTACAGTCCAAACTTTATACCCTCCCGAACCACCCTCTGTTGCACATCCTACACCTCCCTTCCACCCCCCTCATCCTCTAAGAGGATGTCCCCACCCTACCAGACCTCCCCACTCCCTGGGAACCCAAGTCTCTGAAGTGTTAGATGAAACTTTTATGACTGATTCCAGATCCTGCAGTCCTCTGCTGTATATGTATTGGGGGCTTCATATCAGTTGGTGTATGCTAACTGGTTGGTCAGTGTTTAAGAGATCTTGGGAGTCCAGGTTAGTTGAGACTAATGGTTCTCCTTCAGGGTCACCCTCCTCCTTATCTTCTTCCAGCTTTTTCCTAGTTCAACTACAGAGGTCAACAGCTTCTGTCCATTGGTTGGGTATAAATATCTGCACTGACTAGTTCAACTGCTTGCTGGGCCTTTCAGAGGGCAGTCATGCAAGGTCCCTGTTTGTAAGCACATCATACCATAAGTAATAGTGTCAGGCTTTGGGGTTTTCCTCTGACCTGGAGCTTAGTTTGAGCATGTCACTGGACTTCTTTTCCCTCAGGCTTTTCTCCATTTTTGTTCCTGAAGTTCAGGAACAATTCTGGGGCAGAGTTTCTGACTTTGGGATGACAACCATATCCCTCCACTTGATGTCTTGTCTTTTTACTGGAGGTAGACTCCAGTTTACAAATTCTCTCTCCTCACTGTAGGGCATTTCATCTAGTCCTGAGAGTTTCTCACCTCCCAGGTCCATGGTACATTCTAGAGGTTCCTCCCACCTCCTACCTCCCAAGGTTGCCTGTTTTGATTATTTCTACTGAACCCTCAGGGCTTCATCCCTTTCCTCCCATACTTGAGCATGTTCCCGTCTTTCCCTCCCTGTCCCTTTTCCCATCCAGGTCCTTCCTCCTTCCCCTCTCCTGTAATTTCTTCCTTCTCCCTTAAAAGGGAGACTGAGGCATCCTAACTTGGGTCCTTTAGCTTGTTAACCTTCTTAAGTTCTGTGGATTGTATCATGGGAATTCTATACTCTTTTGGCTAGTATCAACTTATTAGTAGGTACATATACCATGCATATTCTTTTGGGTCTGAGTTACCTCACTCAGGATGATATTTTCTAGTTCCATCCATTTGCCTACAAAACTCATGATATCCTTGTTCTTAATAGCTGAGTATACTCCATTGTGTAAATAAACCACATTTTATGCATCCATTCTGTTGTGAGACACCTGGGCTGTTTCTAGCTTATGACTATTACACATAAGGCTGCTATGAACATAGTGGAACACATGCCTCTGTGAGTTGGCAGGGCGTCTTTTGGGTAAAATAGAGATGTTATATGTATATATAATTTCTGCATTTTTAATCTTCCTATTTTTTTGGTTTTAAATTTAGATCTGTTTGAACAGATGTATTTTATTTTGTTCTTAATTTTTATATTCTAAAGCACTTTGTGGTTTTTCAAGTTGCCATTATGTTTGTCCCTATCTGTGTGTTAATCATGAGATATATGTTTTAGTTTGATTTTTAATATATTTTAACATTCAGAAGCAATATAAGCATATCTATATGCACACACACACACACATATATATATATATATATATATATATATATATATAAAACACTAATACTTTATTAGACAGATTGTTAAATTTCTAGCCATCTTCAACATCATTTGGTTGAAAATACTTATTTGAGAAAGATAAGGTTTTCAGTTAAGAAAGTTTATCACAATAATATACACATATTTTGCATCTTAAAGTGCTATGGTTAAAATAAAATAGAATAGTATTATATCAAACTATGCCTATCAGGAATTGTATGAGTTTTTCAGAATAGGATATGTGTATATAGCAAATAATTTAGGTTGTTGCCTTTTCTACTAACAAAATAATTGATTATTTTGCCACCATATTTAGCAATCTGAGTTTTGCCCTAGACATATCTACTGGGGCTTACTGTGCACTTAAGTTTTCCACAATTATTTCAGTAACAAAATTATCTTATACTGATGATTATCTGCTACCTTCATGCCACAATATTTCTAAATATTTTATAAAGACATTGTTAAGTTTAAATGACTCCCTAGTTTTCATCTTCAGTTTATATTTTTTATTTAGAAATTGTGACTAGGAAAGGGAAAAGGTCAAGTAACATATAAAGGCAGAACTATCAGAATTACACCAGATTTCTCACCAGAGACTATGAAAGCTAGAAGATCCTGGGCAGATCTCATACAGACTCTAAGAGAAAACAAATGCCAACCCAGCATGCTATACCCACCAAAACTCTCAATAATCATAGATGGTGAAACCAAAATATTCTATGACAAATCCAAATTTGCACAGTATGTTTTCACAAACTCAGCCCTACAAAAGATAATAGATAGAAAACACCAACTCAAGGAGGGAAACTACACACAAGAAAAAGCAAGAAAGTGATCATTCAACAAACTCAAGATAGCCACATAAACATAAAAATAACATCGAAAATAGCAGGAAGCATCACTATTCCTTAATATCTCTTAACAACAATGGATTAAATTCTCCAATAAAAAGACATAGATTGAAGGACAGGATCCATAAACAGGACTCAGCATTTTGAAGCATTCAAGAAATGCACCTCCGTGTGAAAGACAAACACTACCTCAGAGTAAAGTGCTGGAAAATAATTTTCCAGGCAAATGGCCCCAAGAAACAGGCTGGAGTAACCATTCTAATATCGGATAAAATCAACTTTCAACCAATGTCATCAAAAAAGATAAGGAAGAATACTTCATACTCACCAATGGAAAAATCTACCAAGAGGAATTCTCAATTCTGAACATCTATGTCCCGAATGAAAGGGATTCCACATTCATAAAAGAAACGTTATTAAAGCTCAAAGCACACATGGTACCTCACACAATAATAGTGGGAGACTTCAACACCCCACTATCAATGGACAGATCTTGAAAATACAAACTAAACAGAGACACAGTGAAACTAACAGATGTTATGAACCAAATGGATTTAACAGATATCTATAGAACATTTCATCCTACATCAAAAGAATATACCTTGTTCTCAGAACCTCATGGTACCTTCTTCAAAATTTATCATATAATTGGACACAAACAAACCTCAACAGATATAAGAAGATTGTAATAATCCCATGCCTTCTATCAGATCACTATGGAATAAGACTGGTCTTCAATGGCAACAACAACAGAAACCCCACATACACATGGAAGCTGAACAACGCTCTACTCAATGATAACTTGGTCAAGGAAGAAATAAAGAAAGAAATTAAAGACTTCCTAGAATTTAATGAAAATTAAAGTACAGCATACCCAAACCTATGCGACTCAATGAAAGCAGCATTAAGAGGAAAACTCATAGATCCAAATGCCTCCAAAAAGAAACTGGAGAGTGCATATACTAACAGCTTAACAACACACCTGAAAGCTCTAGAAGAAAAAGAAGCTAATACACACAAGAGGAATAGAAGGCAGAAAATAATCAAATTAATGGATGAAATCAACCAAGTAGAAACTAAAAGAACTATACAAAGAATCAACAAAACGAAGAGCTGGTTCTTTGAGAAAATCAACAAGATAGATAAACCCTTAGCCAGACTAACAAAAGGGCACACAGACAGAATCCAAATTAACAAAATTAAAAAATGAAAAGGTAGGTATAACAACAGATTCTGAGAAAATTCAAAAAATCATCAGATCTTACTACAAAAGCCTATACGCAACAAAATTGGAAAGTCTGGATGAAATGGACAAGTTTCTAGACAGATACCAAATACCAAAGTTAAGTCAGGATTGGATAAGCCATCTCAACAGTCCCATAACCCCCAAAGAAATAGATACAGTCATTAAAAAGTCTCCCAACCAAATAAAGCCCACGACCAGATGGGTTTAGTGCAGAATTCTATCAGACCTTCAAAGAAGACCTAATACCAACACTCTTCAATCCATTCTACAAAATAGAAACAGAAGAAACACTGCACAGTTCATTCTATGAGGCCACAGTTACACTGATGCCAAAACCCCACAAAGACCCAACAATAAAAGAAAACTTCAGACCAATTTCCCTCATGAATATCAATGCAAAAATACTCAATAAAATCCTTGCAAACCGAATCCAAGAACACATCACAACGACCATTCACCATGATCAAGTAGGCTTCATTGCAGGGATGCAGGGATGGGTCAATACCCGGAAATCCATCAATATAATCCACTACATAAACAAACTCAAAGAAAAAAAAAAGCACATGGTCATTTTGTTAGATGCTAAAAGGGCATTTGACAAAATTCAACATCCCTTCATGATAAAAGTCTTGAAAAGATGAGGAATTCAAGGAGAATACCTAAACATAGTAAAAGCAATATACAGCAACCAGTGGCCAACATCAAACTAAATGGAGAGAAACTCGAAGCAATCCCACTAAAATCAGTGACTAGGCAAGGCTGTCCTCTCTCTCCCTCTCTATTCAATATAGTACTTGAAGTTCTAGCTAAAGCAATCAGACAACAAAAGGAGGTCCAAGTGGATCAAGGACCTCCACATAAAACCAGATACATTGAATCTAATAGAAAAGGAAGTGGGGAAAATTCTCGAACACATGGGCACAGGGGAAAAGTTCCTGAACAGAACACCAATGGCTTGTGCTCTAAGATCAAGAATCGACAAATGGGACCTTGTGAAGTTACAAAGCTTCTGTAAGGCAAAGGACACTGTAAATAGGGCAAAACAGAAACCAACAAATTGGGAAACGATCCTTTACCAATCCTAAGTCTGATAGAGGGCTAACATCCAATATATAGAAAGAACTAAAGAAGTTAGATTCCAGAGATCCAAATAACCCTATCCAAAAATGGGGTACAGATCTAAACAGAGAATTCTCAACTGAGGAAACTTGAATAGCTGAGAAGCACCTAAGGAAGTGTTCAACATTCTTAGTCATCAGGTAAATACAAATCAAAACAACCCTGAGATTCAACCTCATACTAGTCAGAATGGCTAAGATCAAAAACTCAGGGGACAGCAGATGTTAGGGAGGATAGAGAAATAGGAACACTCCTCCATTTCTGGTGAGATTGCAAGCTGATACAACCTTCCTGAAAATCAGTTTGGTGAACCCTCTGAGAAATGAAAATAATACTACCTGAGAACCCAGCTATTTCACTGCTGGGCATATACGTAGAAGATGCTCCAACATGTAATACAGACACATGCTCCACTATGTTCATAGTAGCCATATTTATAATAGCTAGAAACTGGAAACAACCCAGATGTCCCTCAACAGAGGAATGGAAACAGAAAATGTGGTACATTTACACAATGGAACACTACTCAGCTATTAAAAACGATGACTTCATGGAATTCTTAGGCAAATGGATGGAACTTGGAAATATCATCCTGGGCGAGGTAACTCAGTCACCAAAGAATGAACATGGTATGTACTTGCTGATAAGTGGTTATTAGCCCAAAAGTTTGGAATACCCAAGAGTCACTTCACAGCAACTACTGGGCTGAGCATGAAGTCCCAGATGGGGGAGTTGGAA
The DNA here is from genome assembly GCA_019843965.1 of Rhynchomys soricoides. Taxonomy (NCBI): domain Eukaryota; kingdom Metazoa; phylum Chordata; class Mammalia; order Rodentia; family Muridae; genus Rhynchomys; species Rhynchomys soricoides. The sequence continues at coordinate 8,016,814 of JADRCH010000243.1, forward strand.
AAGGTACTGAAGGAACTGAGGGAGTTGGCAGCCCCATGGAGGGTGCAACAGTGTCTACTGGCCTGACCTCCCAATGCTCCTAGAGACTGTATCACCAACCAAAGAATACACATGGATGGACCCAAGATGCTGGCCACATATGTGACAGAGGAAGGTCTGGTTAGCCATCAGAGGGAGGAGAGATCCTTGGGCATGAGGGTGTTAGATTCCCCAGTATAGGAGAATGCCAAGGAGGGAAGATGAGAGTGGATGGGTGGGTGGGTGGGTGGGGGAATACCCTCTTAGAGGCAAAGGCAGGGGGAGAGAATAGCAAGGTTCCAAAGGGAGGACTGGAAAGGGAGATACATTTGAAATGTAAATAAAGTGTATATATATATATATATATATATATATATATATATATATAAATTGTGATCCTTCATCACCATTTTTGCTATAAAAATATTGTTGAATTTGTCTCATAAAACAGTATCAATGTAACTACAACTAAAGTAATATCAGTAACTGTCAAAATTCATGTTTTTATAATATTATCTATTAATTATGAGTATAATTTGCTCCAATTTCGTATTGGAATTTGTCCTCTATAATATTATATATCTTGCCTTTAAAGATATATGATTTATTAATGAATATATTAACTTTTTTCTATTAGTTTATTTATTTATCTACTTTACATACTGATCGCAGCCCTCCTGTTCTAAGTCCTTCCCACATAATCCCTCCCTAAATGGATTAATGATTTTACAAATATTCATTGAAAGGAATTTTATTTTATTTTTCATTTTAACATTGTTGAACACTATATTTATTGTAAATTTGCATTTTAAACTTTTGGAAGTTGAAACAATGAGTTTAAAGTCTAGCATTCCTAAGTTTAAGGCATTTTAGACCCTCCCGAGCTTCCAGGGATGAAACCACCAACAAAGGAGTACACATGGAAGGACTCATGGCTCCAGCCACTTACGTAGCAGAGGATGGCCTTGTCAGCCATCAGTGGGAGTAGAGGTCCTTGGTCCTGTGAAGGCTCCATGTCCCAATGTAGGAGAATGTGAGGATGGGGAAGTGGGAGTGGTTGAGTGGGGAACACCATCATAGAAGCAGGGTGTGGATGGGATAGGGGGTTTCTGGGGTGAGGGAAACCAGGAAAGGAGATAACATTTGAAATGTAAATACATAAAATATTCAATAAAAAATAAAACCTTCCATTATTATCAGTCTTTAAAAGACACAGTGGCTATTAGCATAGTTGGGAATGAAAGTATAAGGGGCTGTCAATTTCTCATCAAAAGACAGAAATGGTAAAATATATCCATAATTATTATAAAAAATAACAAATAGTAATTCCAGACTAAGATGATAATAGTCTATAAACACCTGAAGCACTACCATGAGGACAAGACTCTGAATCTCCCAGAGCCCAGGTAAAAACTGCTGTATGTGGCAGGTACATGCCCCAGTGTTGGAAGGATGACTTGCTTAGGCTTTCTATTGTTGTGATAAAACACCAGGAACAAAGGCAACATGGAGAGAATAGTGTTTATTTTTGTTTATAATTCTCTATCAGGCCATCACAGAGAGAAGTCAGGGCAGGAACCTGGAAACGGGAACTAAGGCAGAAACCACTAGCTTGTTCCTAAAGGCTTAGTCAGCCTGCCTTCTTATAGTGTCCAGGATCACCAGCCCCGGGGGGGGAGGGGCACCTCCTGCTGTAAGATGGGCACTCTCATATCAATAATTAGTCAAGAAAAAGCACCATGGGCCTGTCTACACTTGAGTCTCATGGGGGTGTTTTCTCAACTGAGTTTTCCAAATGACTCTAGCTTTTATCAATCTGATGCAAAACTACCCAGTATGCCCGTTGTTGTTTTGGTTTGTTTTGGTTTGGTTTGGTCTTTTTTTTTTTTTTTTTTTTTTAACCATATTTTAGTACATTTTTAAAGTAGTCTTAAAAGTTGTTTGTTGTTTTGTCTTCTCATTCTTAAATTTATCTTTGTTTTGCTATATTTTAGTACTATGCTTACTCCATTTTGAGACAGTTTCTACTTTCTATTATGTACATTGTGTGTGACTATATGTGGGAATGTACACATCAGCAGCAGTGCCCAAGGAAACCACAGGAGTGTTTCAGCTCTCCTGGAGCTGGAGCTGAGGAGCTGGTAAGCTGCTGGACATGACCCCATTATGAGCAGTTGGGATTTATGTGGCCACTCTAGTTGTTTTGATTTATTCCCACTTATTCTCCTGAAAGGTGGCCATCTCTTTAATGGGACATATTTCCACATAAACTGGTCAGTGAAAATGTCGACTGGGGCAACCCCAGTAAATGTTACCACTGGCTGCCGGGTTGGCTGAGTCCGAACCCCCTTTTTCTTTCTGATCAGCAATATCTCCATTGTCAGAGACAGTCTTGACTGCTTTAATGAGAAATGTCTCTTGACTGCCTGCTGGATGAGGTATTCAACAATGGCTATCCTGATGAGGGAACCAGCTGCTATCTGGATGCCTGTGGTAAATATCACCCACTTTCATGCCATTACCCTGATGGCCCAGACTGACTTATAACCCCTACACCAGGGAAAGAGGGATTTCAGTATTACAGCTGCCATCATTGCAGCCATCACTGCAGCCTGGGCAATGAAAGCTGTTGTTGACTTGACTCAGCCGCTATGGCAAAGACTATCAATGCTGTAGCCTATAATTCCGCTGAGGCCCTACAGGCACAGGAGACACTAAATCAACATCTTTATCAAGTCATCCATATTTTAGAGCAGATTGTCTTATTGGCAGAAGCATGGATCTTTGTTAGTGGCATGTCTCTATAGGCATGTGGCCCCAGGTTTCACCCAATCTGCCTAACCCCTTATCAGGTACATAATACCACTGAATCATGAAAACGGTTGGCTCAATATCTTAAAGGCACCTGGTCAGACAAATCCTTAACTATTCTGTACTGCTAAGGGAGAACATAGCCACCCTCAATACAATCAGGGTATCTGTGCTTTCTCTAGATGCCGGATTATTGGGAAAAGTGTAGAACAGTATTAACAGGCTGTTTGAGCCCTTGTGGATCGTCACATTGCTATGATGGGAGGAATGGTCATACTAATAATTATTTTGTTTCAATGTCTTGCACGGCATATCTCCAGGCAGTATTCCATAAATAAGGTGACCCTCCAGGTGCTGATGGCTCTGGATAATCCTGATTGTAGCTCCCTAAGGAAATGATCAAAGCCTGTATGGCAGAGATCCATGAGACCACCATGTAGGCCGTTCCTCACCTCCCCTTCAAGTGACATGTCTCCAGAGTGATAGCTCTTTGAGGGCTGGTAATCAATGACGGGTAAGATCCTGGAAGACAGGACAGCCTAATATAGGCAAAGTTCAGTATACTGGGAATCCTCCAAGGTGGCCTCAACAATGTTGAGGCAATAGTACCCCAGCTCCCACTAGGCTGTCAAAATCTGAAAACAAAGGGGTGGATATATAGCAAGAATAGCAGGGCTACTTCTATATAAACTCTGGGAGCATGCAGCTGCAGAAGCATCTCCTGCAGGAGGACCTAATTGAGGAATGCCTGTGAGGAAAAGGATTGTTGGTGCAAACAGTTCTAGCAAATCAGGAACTGCTGTTTAGAATAGATAATTTTTGAGACCAATGTGGGTATGGGTGGAGGGTATTAAAGGAACTTGTAGCAGTGCTCAGATGAGCTTGCTGCAACATTTCTCACCTGAAAAAATTTAACATAAACTTCAATAAGGAAACCACTGACAAAGGGGTATACATGGGCCAGTTCATGGCTCCAACTACATATATAAGAGAGGACTGCCGCATCTGGCATCAGTGGAAAGAGAGACCCTTGGTCCTGTGGAGACTTGATGTCCCAGAGAAGAGGGATGCTAGAGGGGTGAGGCGGGATTGGTTGGGTGGGTGTGGAAGCACCCTCTTAAAGGCAAAAGCAGTAGGTGGTTCATAGAGAAGAGTCTAGGAGGGGGGTAACATTTGAAATGTAAACAAATAAAAGGATTAATAAATTAAAAATAAAGATAAATCAAACATTTCAAAGGTACAAATTATTTGTTAATAGTAACAACTTTATTTCTCTTCCTTTATATTATCATTTTATGTATTTTCACCCCATATTAGCTTATCAGTATATCCACTTTAATCTCACACAGAAAATCAGTTGCCTTAGTGAGACTACTAAGGAAAAATTTCTCCCATTTCCATTTTTAAAACTATTATTACATTTTTTGTTAAAAATGATTGTAATTTTGAGGTCAAATCCATGCCTCAAGACAGACAAATATTCAAGACAGTAACTATTCAGTTGATAAATAAGAAAAATAGAAGACAACAGGATAAAATTAATGTTAGGACACATTATTACTCTAAACGAACATATTTATATTTTAAGAGGATTCATGCATATCCATGGAGATCATAACTTCAGAAGAAATTTTCACTACATTTGAATTTATTCCCATGTAAAGTTCATACAAAAGAGAGACTATGACATGCCTTCCTTCCTACCTCTTCATATATTTGAACATAGATGTATCTGATCACAGGCATCATATCTGATCTAGTGCAAAGCTGGAAAAATCTATGAAGATTTTTTTCAAAGCATGGCTTAAAGTGACTGCCACAATGACAGGCTTCATTTGCTCACACAGCTTTTCAGAGCAATATAAACACTCAGTTAAATGTTAGCAACCTGACAGGCTGCACCTGCAAAGTGAATGTTTTATTTCTCAATTACTATATGTAGACCCTATAATATTTAATCTTTTAAAGCACCATGGCAATACAAAGTAGATAAAGTTGAAAGACATAATTTCAGAAGACAGACACTAAAACCTATTAAGCTAGAAAAACGAGACATTTAATTTCCCTTTCCTACTGCAATGGGAACTTTGCCATAGACTTGTGACTAGACCCTTCTATAGCACAGACAACTTGAGACTGCATGTTTCCCAGACATCATTTCCTGGCTCTGTCTGTTCAGTAAGATGTAATATTGTCCTTCTGATAGGAAATGTTTACTAAGGAACAGCAAGCTCTTCCTGACTGTGCAAAAGAACTAAGCAACCTTCCTGAAAACAAATCTGATATATTAGGTTGAAATAATACTTAAATTAAGTGTTTTAAACCTTCAAGCAAACTCCCCATCAGCTCTTAAATAAAATATCAAGCTGCAAAAAAGCTGGGAGATGACTTCGTGCAAACATGTTTAGCCAGAATTAGTGTCAATTTCTTCCAACAACTTTGGTTTAAGAAAGTTTAGACTCAATACAAATTAAAACAAATGCAATGCTTTCTTTAGGAAATAATGGTAAACACTGTAAGATCAAGGATGTCTCCTAGGAGACTGTGGCAGAAATAAATAACATGGAGGCTTCATCCAAGTACAGTTTCTGAATCTGCACCCACACACCCATATCCAGCAACTTAAAACCATTGGTAAGTAGAAATCCATCAAACCTGATACTTTGTGCTCACCTTCAAGACCACCTGTACATAAATAATACATATACATATGTCTGTGTATAAAATAACTAATATTAATAATTAGCCTTTGAATAAGTGAGTTTGCCATTTCAACACAGATACTGATAGGCTTGGATTGGTGTGCATTACTTATTCATTCTTGGCAAGGATGTTAGTGAGTTTAGATTTTATTAATTTACATGACACTGGACAGATATATATCCACACAATGCAAATAGTAAACATAAAATGGTATATAGGTAGAAACTTGTCTATCCTCATAATATGAGTAAATTTTAAACTCACTGACAGTAGAACTAACCACTTTTTTGTTGTTGTTGTTTGGACAATGGGAAAGAAAATACAGAATCATCTAGAAAATCTATTAGATTTTATTTCTTTTAAATTTAATTTTTGAGAGTTTCATATATAATTACTATATTTACAATGTTTTATCACATCTGTTTATCCCCCTTAGTGGCCTCTATTCCCTCTCAAATTCATAACATTTTCTTATTTATTTATTTATTGTTACATATATATATGTATATATATATGCATATACATATTTATATATAAGTGTATCTAGTAGAATCTATTCCATGTTTTCCATATGTGTCATTTAGGAATAGCCAGTTGGAAATACTGATGGGTCCAGGGGCTCATCCCTGGAGAAAGATGACTCTTCTCTCAGTAGTAATTAAATGCTTAAATGCGTGATTTTAGATTACTTATTTATTTTCTTTACACATTCATGCATGAATGCATGCACACACACACATACACACACACACACACACAGAGAGAAAGAGAGAGAGAGAGAGAGAGAGAGAGAGAGAGAGAGAGAGCACATAGTATACCTGTAAGGGTGAGAAGACAACTTGTGAGATTTCTTTTTTCTTTCTAGCAAGTATAATCTGGGATTGAACTCATGTTCTCAGACTTGAAAGCCAATTCCACCATCTTCTAAGCCACGTAAATTCTGTCTCTGTTTTAACTAAGTAAAAGTAATACTCTTCTTTATAAAATTTCCACTTATATTTTTAGTATGTTATACTAACTCAGCTAACCAACTAGAGATTTATTATCCAACAATAAATCTTTAATTTTATTTCATTGGTTGTATTTATTTATTCAAAATCTTGATTTTATGCTTAGGTTTCAGGAACACTATTTGACTTGTTCTGTAGCTGCACTGAAAATATCATCAAAAATGTTACCCAAAGGCCACATATCTCTAAGTCAGTTCTTCTATTGCTAATGCCATCTATTACTCCAGCCATTAGAATTCAGATTTCACATGAGGGCACATTCCTCACTTCTTGCTGTTTGCATCTCCCAACTCAGCTTATTTCCAGTTCCTCTCCTTATATCCATCAAGAACAGACTCTAAAGAGGGGTGCTAATTTTTTTTTTTTGATAAAAGTAGCAGCTCCTCTGTCACCTAGACACAGAAACTGTTACTCATTAGTGAGTGAGTAAATTTACCTATCTACCTGTTCCTCTAAACATAATTGCTTCATCATGTTTTCTTAACTATGGGACTTATTTGATCTTTAATATTAGTTTTTATGATTCATTTATTCATAGGTGATATTTTCTAATAAGGAGAATATTACTTTTCATGAAGTTGCTTTGGAGTTATTTCAGTGACAAAATTAGAGATACTGAATTAGTGCAATAAAGTAATTTCTTTAGACGGACTGAAATATTGGCAGCTGTACTAATCCAGAGGCTCAAAACACAGCATGACACAATTTCCAGCTCAGCAATCAGAAGCTTGTTAGGAATATCAGGACTAGCAACTGAAATAATTTATTTTATCTGACAATGATAGATTGAAATTAAACTATAAATGAATTAGATATGTTGTAGATAATTAGTTTTCAAAATTTCACTTAACTGAGGTGTCAGGCTTTCCACACAAATCACATTTCAAATATTATTTTCTGGTTTTCCGTGACAAACTGATGGGGCCCTGTCAGATAAAGAAAATTACCAAACATAATTTTAAAATATATTCTCTGATACAATTTAAGACATTAGAGAAAATTTAAAATACTTAATCTGATATTAAAATAAACAATGGTAGAATGTCAATCATGTCTGTTTTTGAACCATGATGACCCACGTGGTAACATAGGATCCTTTGTACACTTGATGCCCTGTGTGATGTTAAACTCTCAAATCATTTTTACATACATAAATACTTGCATTAAAACTTTAGAACTTATTTAAGATTATATAATACCCCTTTAATTTTCTTTGAAATATTTAAAAATGAGCAAATTAAAAATTTTCAGGATAATGTCTAAGTATACATGAAGTAGACTTTGAAGAAATAATCGAATGCTTCTGTGAATACTCTCACAGATTGGTCATTTGTGGTCATAAATATATGTAACCCCTAGTTGGGAGGTAAGAATAGAAGAATTAGAAGTCCAGGATAATCCTCCAACATATAGTGAGTTTGCATCAAGCCTGAGCTGCATGAAGTCCTCCTCCATTACTTCTATTTATCCCTGATTATATAAATGTATGGACACACACACCATAGTGTTTATATGAAAATATGAGGAGATGTTATGGCAGGCGTCTTCAGTTCTCTCCTTCCAAAATATGAATCCTGTATCTGGAATTCAGTTCAACAGGTTTAGCAGCAAATGCCTTTACCTTCTGTGTGGAGCAAGTAGACCATGCCACTAGACAGAAGAACTGGTAAGGTTAAGTTGGGCCAGCTCCCTGCCAAGCTCTACTTGTTCTAGAAAAATATAACCAAGACACCCTACTGACAGTGACATGACAATCAGTCATGTAGGGACAACATCTGAAGTCCTTCCCCATGAAAACAGAGCATCTCTAACATCTTAGACTGAGCTGATGGGAAGGATTTACTCCTGGATATGGTCCAGCTCACAAAATGTTTATATGGTTGTTATCCACATGGAATGAAGTGCACAAGTTATTTCACCAAGAATCATCTGAGAGTGGATGTGAATATAATATAAATTAGCAAAATAAAGTAAAATAATCAACTTGCCATAATTCCTTACTGGGAATTTTATCCATAAAACTTGACATCTCTTAGCTACCATTAGGAAAACACACGCATAAGCTTATGACCAAGTACTTTTTGTTAAAGAGAAATTATTTTCATAATGTTTGATTTAACTGCAGTTGCCTCTTGGCTTCACAATAGTAATGAGAATCATGTTTATGATTAATTTTATTTACTATTTTTCTTTTATATGTTCATGCTGTTACAGCTCTAGATATTTCCACATTTGTTTTATGTAGAACCAGCTTCAATACTCAACAGAACAATCAACAAAGACAGCTAAGTATAAGAACAAACAATGGAGTTTTATTCAGTAATTAAACAGAATAAAATTAGGTTGTTTCATTGAAATGGATGAAATGATATCATCATATTAAACAAAACAATCCAGACTCAGAAATATATATTCTATGGATTTTCTCTATTTGTAGATGGTAATCATTTGTAAGTTTATTTTTGATTGTCTGTATCTCTATGTTTGTGTATGTGGGCCATATAAAAGTAAAGAGATGTACTTGGTCAACAGAGGTGGTGTATGATCTACCTCCTGAGGAAACATGAGTAAATGTATATTCAACCCATTTTGGACACAGATGATGGACTATAGACACAATTCTACCCTAGTCTAACTGTAGATCTTACTTTTATTTTCTCAGATGAAACAGTACCCAAGCTGTATACATACATGGTGTTGAGATGAGCCCAGAGCATTTCCTTCTCTGTTCTAGCTATCCCTAGGTCTAGGTCTAGTAACGTCCACAAAATCTAATCTTCCAAGCTGATTTACTCAATCCAGTTTTTCTCATCTTCTGACTGAATTGCTCTCCCTGCCTTCTACTAACTTTGTTAATATGTTCTAATCTTCTGATTCTTTCTCATTCTCTGGGAAATTCTGTCTTCTCTTGTGTCTAGATTGTTCTTTCTGTAACCTATCTTTGTAGAATAGTCCTAGTAAAACTGTGATATATGCCTCATACACCACCACCACCACGACCACAACCTTCTCTTCTTCTTCTTCTTCTTCTTCTTCTTCTTCTTCTTCTTCTTCTTCTTCTTCTTCTTCTTCTTCTTCTCTCTCCTTCTGCCTCTCTCTTCTCTTAAGTAACCTCTCTTTCCTCTGTTCTCTTGTATGTTGGACAAATCCTATCTGTTTCATTCTGTCAAATTCTTCTGATTTCTCACTTTGTTTGCTCCTCAACTGTACAAACAGCACCTTTAACTCTGCTGCTTCCTTCTTCAAGCTAACCTTGCCTTCATTTCTGAGAATTTAAGGTATGCACTAAATGCCTCTCACCTAGATCATACTTTAGACAAGGGAATGTCTGCACTCCAACCAGACTGGATAGATCTAGGTCTTTGGATATAGTCCCTTCCCAGAGGAGCCATGTTGCTGGATTTAAATTCCTTTACACTAACTTGAGGAATCATTTAGAAGGAGAGACTTATCAGAGCTCAAAATTCAGCTACTTTTGCTTTCCTGATGGCCTAGGGGATCATTTATATCAATCTTTTCAGTTTACATTACAGGGAAGCTTCCATTAACACTGATTTTCATGCAGGAGCTGGGATTCCCAGGTCAGGACCTTATATGAAAGCAGTCTAGTGACCAAAATAGCATCATCAAGAGTAAAACATGATATAATCCCATTATCAAAGAAATCTTGCAAGCCATTTCCTACGTGTGATTCATTCAACAATGTGTCCTGTTCAAGAAAAGCTTGCCACATGCACACATGGGAATGGGAGGTGATAATTAAATGTACTATGAAGGCTCACAGTGGGTTTTGGAATCAACGCTTATGCTAAGCTCACAAGCCTACTCTCATTCTCAGGAGTACTTTTCTAATAAACTTATCCTCAATTTCCATTTCTAGCCTTGAGTCCTAGGTCTGACTCATTAACTTAAGCTGACAAAACCTGCATACTTCAGCAAATAACTCTGGAATCCTCAGACCAGTATCCTCTAAACTCCTGTACTCACCTGAGAATGCACATTTCCATGTAGCTCTTGCTTTTTTTACCAACTGGATTACTAGGTTCCATAAAACTATCCTTTGATGATTAACTTTAGCATAGAAATCTCTGTAAGAAAATGGTTACCTATTGGATAGAAGCAAGGGAAGATTTTCAATAGAGTAACTTTGTGGTCCCTAGTCCTGCCGTATAGATTTACAAGAAGACACAATATTGAAAAATGTGTAAGGTTAGATATCCTGTGTGTACAATACTCAACATGCATGTCTGAACTCAAAAAAACCCATTACTTAAAATTGTAAAAAATATTTTCTGACTATAAAAGACTATGACCTACACAGAAAGCAAGATGTGTATATTAGTCTTTTATCTACACAGTACTATGTACACGCTTTGCTATCTGCTCACAGCACACAGCAATAGCTGTCTTTGGTTCATGAGAGTCCACTTTTGACTCAGGGTTTTCTTCCTCTCCTGATGAAGGGTTATAATTAGGCAGTTATATACAGCAGCTTGGCATGTTGCTTGAAGAAGAAACAAGCTCCCTGCAGTGCTTCTATGGACAATCTCTAAGTCAGTTGTAGTTCAACTTCATCTGGTCTCGTTACTAGATGTTAGTTTACTGGCTACTAACATTTTCAAGTTATGTGTGAGCATGGACATCTTGCTTCTAAGATAATTTAATGATAACTTCTTTAAACAAATGATTTGTTATACATATTTACCTTTTTATTTGTCTCTGTCTCTCTCTGACTTTCTCTCTGTGTCTTGTATCTCTGTCTCTGTCTCCATGTCTCTCTGTGTCTGTGTCTGCCCCCTTATGTGTGTGTGTGTGTGTGTGTGTGTGTGTGTGTGTGTAAGAGGTATATTGACTGTGAAAATTATCCACCTAAAAACTTACATTTAAAATGTGAAAGTTTCGGGACATAGCTCAATCACCATAAAATTATGTTAATTTACATAGTTCCTCTGCTAGTTAGAGCCAGTATATATAGTATATAATTTGGGGTTACTTTTCATGATGTTCACTAAATGAGACCAAAGTTGCATTCAGCAAGTTTTCTCCATAGATTTTCCTGTACTGTTTCTGCTGTAGACAAAATGAATACAAGACACTAAAATATAAATTATTAGCTCATTAGAGCCTTCCCGGTGTACTGTAGATAGATATAGAATTACATGAGGGAGCTGAAAAATTATGAAACTCAGCCCTAGATTCAGGGTTACTGGTTTGTTGGTCTCAGATGCAGTTTGTGAACATTTCTGATGAATTTTCAGGAGGACATGCTAGAAACCCATACTGAATATGTGCATATGGTTTCAGTTTTATTTTATTTTACCCCATGTAGCACTTATATAGTTGCCTCAATCTGTCACATTTAAAAATAAGCACAATCACGATATGTACTCACTGAGAAGTGGATATTAGCCGAAAAATTCGGAATACCCAAGATTCAATTCACAGACCATACGAAGCCTAAGAAGAAGGAAGACCAAAATGTAGATGCTTCAGTGTTTCTTAGAAGGGTAAACAAAATACTCACAGGAGGAAATACTGAAACAAAGTGTGGAGCAGAGACTCAAGAAAAGGCCATCCAGAGGCTGCACCACAGGGGATATATCCCATATATAGCCACCAAACCCAGACGTTCTTGTGGATGTTGGAAAGTGCTTGCTGATGGAAGCATGATAAGCTGTCTCCAGAGAGACTCAGGCATAGCCTGACAAATGCAGAGGTGGATGCTCGCAGCCAACCATTGGACTGAACATAGGGTGCTGGATGAAGGAGTTGGAGGAAGGACTAAAGGAGCTGAGGGGGTTTGCAGCCCTATTGAGGGAGCTTCCAGAGACTGGAACACCAACTAAAGAATACATATGGAGGGACCCATGATGCTGGTCACATATGTGGTAGAGGAGAGCCTTGTTGGCCATCACTGGGAGAAAAGTCCCTTGAGCCTGAGGGAGTTAAATGCCTCAGTGTAGGGAAATGCTAGGGAAGGAAGAAGGGAGTAGGTAGGTGGATGGGGGAGCACCTTCATAGAGGCAGGGGGAGGGGGAATGGAATAGGAGGTTTCTAAAGGGGAAAACATTTGAAATGTATATAAAGTAAATATCCAAAAATAAAAAATAAAGAAATAAAATAGTAAAAAAAAAAATTTAAAAATAAGTTTAAAAAAATCTTGTAAGGATTGTCTCAAATTTTTATTTTTGTTTGCTGTCTCTCTTGCCCTGAAGTCTCTTGCATATCTTAGTTGAATTAACCTTTGTCTCTCTTGTCCTATATATCTGGCTCTGCCTTTTCTGTACAAATAACAATTACTTCTGAGTAATTATTTCTTACAGCATTTCCTTAGGTATTTTTCCCCTAGTGACAGCAACTTTTGGCTTATTCATGCTTAGTGGATATATCTGAGCATTGTTTGTTATTACAGTAAAGCTCTGCCCCTCCTTCCCTCAATGATTAAAGGGTGTGGTAACCCAAATAAAGAATAATGCTGTGGTGTCCCTGAGACACAGCCAATCAGTACAGGATGCAAATCATATATATGCATGCCAAGGATGATTCAATCAGAGACTAATGATAGATGAACCAATACACATGTAGATAGACAGACATAATCCATCTAATCACTATTTCCCATAGAAATCCTCACAACATAAATATAAATGCTCTTTCATTCCCTAAAAGTTCCCAGTCATTTCACAATCCCCAGCCATCTGCCCACACAGGTATCATTTCCCATAACTTTCTGTTTTTTATTTTTGTTAAAGCCCAGATGGCCTCTTCCAGATCCCACATTTTGATGCTGTACAAAATTCTTCTTACATGGGCCTGCAACCTACATCTACCCTTTCCTCTGTGGAAATCCCATTATTTGTCAGTGTTTTATCTACAAAGCTCACCATTTCCTTGCAGAAACATGAATGTAGTATATCTCTGGTTAGTATGCTAACATTTCTATCATACATAATTGGGTAAAGACAAAGATTTATACATGGTGTCCACAAAACATAAAAAAGGAGGCTTTACAAAAAAGGTATTCCAATTTTGCCCAATAGTTTTTAATTTTTAATTTATTTTTTTCTCATTTTCCTAACCGCAATTTCCCCTCCCCCTTTACTTCCACTTTGCCAAACATCTACTTCTCTGTTTGCCTTTTAGAAAATGGCGTACCTCCCAGGAATATCAGCCAACCATTTCATATTAAGTTGCAATAATACTTCTTTTCATATTAAGGCTGGAGATGTCAAACCAGTAGGAGGAAAGGAATCTCAAAAGCAGATGAATGAGTCAGAGAGAGTGCAAGCTCCCACTATTAAGAGTCCCAGAAGAAGACCAAGCTACACAAACTTAACTGGAGGTTAAGCCCATCCAGTCTTTCTAATTGTCAGGTCAGACTCTGTGAGCCCCTATGAGCCTAGATTAGTTGATTCTGTGGGGTTTTCTTGTGATGCTCTTGAATCCTCTGGTTGCCACAATCCTTTTTTCTCTATCTTCTTCAGGATTTCAAATTCTGCCTAATGTTTCCCTGAGGATCTCTACATGTGTTTTCATATGTTGCAGGATGAGGCCACTCTGATGAAAATTTTTCTAAGATCCTGTCTACAAATATCACAGAATATCTTAACAATTAGAAATTATTTCATTGACTGTTTGTTTTGTTTTGGTTTTTTGGTGATTCTTTTTGGATTAATCCTAAGTCTTTGAGCTTGTTTACCTCTGGTTTCTAGTTCTTTAGGCAGTTTCAGGGTGGGCTTCCTCTTGAGGCCTGGGTCTCAAGCTCTACCAGTCATTAGTTGTACACTCCCACAAGCTCTACTCCACCATTACCACAGCACATTTTGCAGGCAGGAAAAATTGTAGGTGGAAGTTTTTTGGCTTGGGTTTATGTCCCAATCCCTCTACTGGACATCTGACCTGGTTACCAGAGATGTTTTGTTCAGGCTCCTCATCTCCTCATCTCACATTACTAGGAGTCTTAGCTAGGGTCACTTTCATAGATTTTGGTTATGTTCCATTTCATTAGATATCTATCTCAACCCCTGATATGGCCCCCAATTTCAGTGGACTCTTCAAGTAATCTCTCCCTCTATCTTTCCCTGTGGTATGCATATTGGGACCAGCATCCTCCCTTTCCTCTCTCAGGGTGGAAGTTCAGAACTGGTGAGGTCTGCAGGATCCTGATTGAGGTGGGAGTGAATAGTGAGGGATGAAGGACTCCAAGAAATTTCATGAAACAACTCTCTTCGAGGATCTTAGCCTGTACATGTACTTTTATTCAGGGTGGCCTTATATGTATAAACTTTATTCATGTGAATGAGGACTATATATGAACCTTGGAAAGTGGGAGTGTTTCTTCTTAGGGTAGTGTTTTATTGGATGGAATTTAAAGTACTGTTAATGGTTTATTTGTATAGAGAGGCATCCCAGTAATCTCAAGTACTTGCTGTGTAGGGTCTTATTGGGAACCAGGAAGCTTAACTGTGGGTTTGTCAAGGACTATGTGACATTCCTCAGATAGAAGATTAGGGTTCACATTCCCCAGATCAGGTAGAGTAGAGGAAGCCCTGCTAAGAAAAGGGAGTCCTTAGAGGAGCTATCCTGATATGGTAAAGTACAGCCTTAGTAGTGAGGTGCAACAACACTCCCCCATACACATACACCTTATCCCTCCTGTTCCCATCCATACCAGCCCCATTCCACCAGCAATATCTATTCTATTTTCCCTTCCCAGGAAGATTCATGTGTCTCTCCTTGCAACATCTATGCTACTTAGCTACTTTGGGTCTGTGGCTACATATAACATGATTTTCCTTTACAGCTAACATCCACTCATAATAGAGTACATACCATATTTGTCTTTCTGTGTCTGGGTTACCTCACTCAGGATACATTTTTCTATTCCATCCACTTGTCTGCAAATTTCACGATGTTATTTTTTTAAAAGTTGAGCACTATAAATGCACTACATTTTCTTTATTCATTTTTCAGTTGAGGGACATCTAGGTTGTTTACATTTTCTGCCTATTAGGAATAAAGCTACTGTGAACCCACTTAAGTAAGTATCTTTGTGGTAGGATGCAACATCCTTTGGGTATATGCTCAGAAGTAATACAACTGGGTCTTGAGGTAAATCAGTTTCTATATTTCTGAGAAAAACATTGTATTGATTTCCAAAGTGATTTTACAAGTTTGTAATCCCACCAGAAATGGAGAAGCAAGTCTCTTGTTGCACATCCTCATCAGCATTGGTTAATACTTGTGTTTTGATCTTGGCTATTCTGACCAGTGCAAGATGGAGTCCCAGGGTTGATATTTGATTTGCATTTTCCTGATGGCTAAATGTGTTGGACATCTCTAAGTGCTTCTCTATACTTCTCTACCATTTGAGATTTCTCTGCTGAGTATTCTCTGTTTACCTCTGTGTATCTTTTTTATTACATAGATGATTTTGATGATGTCTAGTTTCTTTTTTTAAAGTTTTTAATTGATTATTTTATTTATTTACATTTTAAATTTATCCCCCTTCCTGGTTTCCCCTATGCAACCACCATCCCATCCCCCATTACCCCTGATTCTATGAGGGTGCTTCCCCACCCACCTTTCCCCTCTTGCCTCACAACCGTAGCATTCCCCTACACTGGGGCATCTAGCCTTCACAAGACAAAGGGCCTCCACTCCCATTGATGCCAGATAAGACTCTGCATCTACAGAGCTTGAAGCCATGGACCTCTACATGTGTATTCTTTGGTTGGTGGTTTAGCCCCTGGGAGATCTGGGGGTGGTGGTGTCTGGTTTGTTGATATTGTTGTTCTTCCTATGGGGTTGCAAACCCTTTCAGCTCCTTCAGCTTCTTCAGTAGTTTCCCTAATTCCTCTGTTGGGGTGGGTCCTTGTGCTCAGTTCAAATGGTTACCTGTAAGCATCCTTGTTTGTATTGGTAAGGCTCTGGCAGAGTCTCTCAGGAGACAGCTATATCAGGCTCCTGTCAGCAAGCACTTCTTGGCATCCGCAATAGTGTCTGTGTTTGGTGTCCATATATAGAATGAATCCCCAGGTGGGGCAGCCTCTGGATGGCTTTTCCTTTAGTCTCAGCTCCATTCTTTGTCCCTGTATTTCCTTTAGACAGAAGCAATTCTGGGTTAAAATTTTGGAGATGGGTGGGTGAAACATTCCCTCAACAAGCGGCTGTGCTTAACCTCTACATATGGTCTCTATAGACTCTCTCTCTCCTTTGTTGGGTATTTCAGCTAATGTCAAATGTGTTGAGTCCTGGGAGCCTCTTGCTTTCCTGGCATCTGTAACTCTCTGGTAGCTACCCTCAGTTCCCTACCCCCCCATTGCTACCCACTTTTGTTCAATTTCCGGACTTGCTATACATCTCCCATGTCTCCTCCCACACCTGATCCTGACTCCTTTTTGTCCTCTTCCCATTCTCTCTTCCTCCCAAGTCCCTCCAACCCCCCTCCTATGATTATTTGTTCCCCCTTCTAAGAAGGACTGAAGCATCCACACTTTGGTCTTCCTTCTTCTTGAGCTTCATATTGTCAGTGAGTTCTGAGACTTTTTTCCTAATATCCATTTGTCAGTGAGTATATACCATGTATATTCTTTTGTGACTGAGTAACCTCACTCAGGATGACATTTTCTGTATCTATCCATTTGCTTGTAAATTTAATGAAGTCATTGTTTTTAATAGCTGAGCAGTACTCTATTCTGTAAATGTACCACATTTTCTGTATGCATTCCTCTGTTGAGGGACATATGGGTTGTTTGCAACTTTAGTTCTTTATATATTTTGAAAATCAGCTCTCTGTCACTAGTGGAGTAAGTTAAAATCTTCTCCCATTCTGTAGGCTGCCATTTTGTCTTATTAGTAATTTTTGCCTTATAGATTCTTTAAATTTTCATGAGTTCCCATTCATTAATTGTCAGTCTTAATGCCTGTACTATTGGTGTCTCCTGTACCAACGCATTGAAAGTTATTCTTCACTTTCTCTTCTATTACGTTCACTGTATCTGGGTTTATGTTGAGGTCTGTGATCCACTTTGGCTTGTCTTTTTTACAGGATGATATATATGGATCTATTTGAGTCCTTCTACATTCAGTTAGTACAGCATCATTTCTTGAAAATCCTTTCTCTTTTCTTTGCATAATTCTTGATTCTTTATGAAAAAATCATGTGCCCATGGGTATGTAGATTTAAATCTAGGTCTTTGATTCACTTCCATTGTCAACCTGTCTGTTTTTATGCTAATATTAAGTGATTTTTATTACTATTGCTTTGTAGTAGAGCTTAAACTCAGCAATGGTTATACATCTAGAAGTTCTTTTATTATATAGAATTATTTTAACTATCCTGAGTTTTTTTTATTTTTCCATATGTAGTTGCATATTATTCTTTCAAAATCTGTAAAAATTTTGCCAAAATTTTGACATCTGATGATTTTTTAATGAAATAATCACGTAATAGTTCAAAGTTGTATCACTCTGTGGATTACTTTGAAAGCATACATAAATTTTCTTCACTTTAAAATTTTCCGTACAAAATTGGTTTGAAATAAAAATAAGAAAGGTTTTTATTCTTAATAAATATTTATTATAACTGTTATGCTACCATCATAAATTTACATTTTTCCAAAAATAAAGATGATATCATCAAAACTCTAACTATTGTGTTTGTATCATTACCTGTTATCATTCTTTAGTCAATCTCACTTTCCTATGCTCTGTCACCTACAGTTTTCTTTTTATTTCTGTACGATGGTATGTGCTCCTTTAACTTTGACCCTGTTTCTTTCTTTGTATTAAAATAGATCATAATACATTTTATTGTTGAAATTCAATGTATGCTTGAAATTCAATTCCTGCAAGAGAGCCTGTATCAATCCTTGAGAATAAGTTTTGTTTTTCCTTGATTATATCTTAGTCACAGGATCTCCTTACAGCACTTACAGCAATAGAGTTTCACAATATATTCATAAATCCCTATATGGATATAATCTCTTGACTACACAAGAGAGCCTAAGTTAATATGATCATGATCTCAAGATCACTTATGCAATATAGCATGACCTTGTTTACAGAAAGATTATGAATATCTAATCCTTGACTTTATGTGGCTTTATTAAATGAAGCCCAGCATCATGTTATTGCATAAGTAAAGCACAACCAAATCAATGAATTTTTTCATGATGTCATTGAGTTTGGATATAGTTGAATCACATTGATTGGAATTATAAATGTTTAGTTATTTTTGTAGTTGCCATTTTAAAATTAGCATTGACTTGTTCTTTTACAAATTAAAAGGAAGAAGATTTCCATGACTGAGAATCCCTCATCCTTAAACATGAATAATTTGTTTTAATTTGATTAAAACAAACTTACTGCTTATGCATTTCCCCATGCTAGGAATTCCGTTATGTTTTATTTTCTTCTACATGACAGAACAATCACTGAATAAGAATACCTCCAAATACATGATTCAAAGATCAAGCTTTCCTTTTATCCAGTATTGATTCTGATTTCTCTTTTGTACCTTGTGTCTTATTTCCCATTACAATGACATTATTAAAACACAATTTATATATGGCTGAAATATTTTATGTTATAGAACAGCATCAAAAAAATCATATAATCTTCTTTAATTGGTTATTATTTCTTCTTGACTTAACTGAGTAAAAGACATTTTTACTTATTTTCTTTATTAATTAAATATCATATTTAAATTGTTAGTCTATCACAATTATCTTCTAGTGTTTTAATTCTTTCTTTTATATATCTGTGTGTACATACACTCACAGAGACACAAACATACACACACACATATATATATAATTTATGATTTACAAAATTTTCTACAGTTTACATTCCATCATACCTACTCAAAATCCATTAGAAGGTCTTAAAGTGTTAATTGAATTTTAATTTTTTGGATTAATATTTTATCTCTATATTGGGTATTCTTCTGTCTGTTTTGGGCTCGTTTCTGATCATGATTTTGTAAGTATACAGTTTCATGGCTTTGCATGTGCCTACCTATATTCTCAGCAATCTCTTGATATGTTACTATTTCTTCCCTTTGAATGGTTTGGAACTATAATTTAAATCAGGAACTGTAATATTATAAATTCCATTGGTTTTGTGTTGTCCCTTTTCCTTTTCCATATGTAGCAATTTTTTCTCCTTTAATACCTACATTTAATTTAATATTTCTGCTGACTCTGACTCTTTGATCGTTGCTTGTTTTTCCACCTATCTGTGATAGATTTTTAAAAATTATTACCAACTTACCATTATAAGTGAGCTAGAATATGTACAAAAATACATTAGCGACTGCATGATTACATTCATTGTGATAGATGTGAATACTCTTAGTATAAAAAAATAGTTATTTACTCCTCTTCATATATTAGTTATAGTTCTCCTACTCAGAGTAGTTTCTAATATAGCTAAAACATTTCTACTATTTATGCATCAAAGAATGTCACAGGGTTTCACCACTTCAGAAAATATAAATTTCTGAAAGTCAATGCTCATGATATTGAAGAATATTTTAAAAAGAACCAAAACCATAAAATTCTTTATTTGTTTTTATATATCGACTAAGAAAGAACCTGATTATAAATATTGTTATTATTGTCACAAATTCTTTTAATCTATTTTAAAATTATTTTTCAAGTTCATTTGCATTTATGTCCTGTTTTGTATTTAACTTTTAGCTATTCTATTTATCACATTTATATTTCTGTTAGCCTTCATTTTTTATAATTTGGAAAATATTCAAATTTACAGATTTATTTGCTCAAGTTTATCTACTGAAATTTAACCAAATTACATTTTCAATTCCATCATGTTATTATGTATTCCTTGTGTTTCTAGTTTATTATTCTAGTTTATCTTCAGATTATTATGTTCATTCTTATTCAATATAATTATTGGGTTCTTTATTTAAATGAGTAAATATTTATACCTCATAAATGTGCCTCTCTATGCATCTCATAGTATTTCTTCTGTTGTAGCCTAATTGTTTACTTTTTGGGGCATGGAAATTAATTCTCTTAAGTTGTTTTCTTCTCTGAAGAAATGGGATTGTTGTAAAAGTGAGTGGACCAAGACTTCTGCCAAATTATTGTGCATTAAGTAATTTTTATCCAACAACATGGCTGCTCTGGCAAGAGACCACATCCAAAGACCTCCTAGGTCTATGTGATCTGGCTATCCTGCAGACATGACCTAGATTACAGTATGATCATGGGGGAGGGGACTTCTCTGAGGCAATCATTCAGTGTCACAGCTCTTCTCTCTTGTGGGAAGCAAAACATTAATTCTAGATGATTCTAACAGGACTTTTATATAAGATTCAGGGGTAGCAAGGACTATATAAACCTTGCAAACAGGGTAGGGGTTTACAAGGAGAATGTAGATTATTAGCTGAAGCCTGAAGTGTTGAGAATGCTTTATTTGCATGAAGAGGGAGTCCAGGTACTTAAATCCATTATTTGGCCATCAGGCTACATGACTACTTCAATTGATGTATAGGACAGGGTTCTATGGATATATGTACCCTGCATGCAGGTCCAAAACAGGGAGCGAGTGATCTTTACTCCTGCTGGTCTCAAAATGATATATTTGGGGTTTGGATATGTCTTGACCTCATTCTTGTTCCAGACACACTTCCCTAGTCACATAGCTCATTTTGCCTCACAATAATTTGGATTTTATTTTATTTGTTTTTAAAAGTATACCCCATCTTGCTCTATTTGAGTTATATGGCCTCTTTTTATTGTTATTATATGCATAAATATATATGATTATTTCTATGTTTTGACACCATAACTTCTAATGTGGGTAAGTTTTAAACTTGTGCTCTTGTCTCCTGTCACACTCACTTATCTGCATCATAAATCTCAACAATATGGTAAATCAAAAGTATCTGAATGGTGACAGTGCCATGCATACATGGATAGTGGCTATCTCACAATGCACCTCCCATATTTCAACAGTTATGAGCAGTAGACAACTGTTTAAGGAAGGAGTCATCTTCCTCAGTATGGAGCCCTTAACTACAGAACATAAATTCCAAATATGTCTTAAATACACAAATACAGCCAGCTCATTCTACATTATGTTAAATACATGTAAATATGTTCAGGGTTCAACATTTGATCTTGTCTAACCAATTTGTGAGACTCTTTGTCTTTCAGGATGCCTTGCTTGCCTGCAGTGCTTCATATACACCTTGATGTCTTCAGGAAAAATCTCTGGATCCTGAAAACAGAAATTGTACCCCTATCTCATATATAACCCTTACAAAAAAACAGACAAGTAAAGAGTAGACTATACTATTGAAGTTAATAAAAAATACATATGAGCAATTTCTTCTTCAGATGGTGATCAAGTGGTCTGTTACTGATATTTTCTGTTTTCATGTGGTAAAAGATGTGCAAAATACTTTTCTAGGCAAGGTATTTCAATCTTTATTTTTAAACTTTAATCTAAATACTGCAAGAAACGTTGCTGTGAAGGAAACTGCATATGCAGCCAGAAAGTTTTTTGATATTGTCTAAAACTTCTTTTCAAAAACCTAAGATTATCAGTGTGTTTGTTTAATATTCACCATATCTTTTCATGTAGTTTACATTTTTTATTTGATTTAGTTAGTTAATATATACTGAATCTTTGTCTTTGTTATTCTGTGAACCACATGCTTTAGTGACTGCAGATATGTAAAGAGAACACTGTATCCTCAGGAACTGTAGTTATAGAGGGTCTTGAGCTGGCATATAGTGCTGTGATTGAATGCAGGTCTTCTGGAAGAATAGCCAAAGCTTGGGGCCATCTCTTCAGCACTAAGTTCTTATTTTTAACTTTTAATATTTGGGGGGTTTCATCCAATCTAAAAGGACATTTGAATGTTTCTAGTTAGTGATGATACAGCCTGAAAAAGAATGGAAATCTCAGTTCTGTTGTGAACTTTGTATTCCTAAATCTTATGGATTCTGATTCTAGTATTTCAGTAATAGCTAATCCTTAGAATTAAAATAATACTGCCACACATTTTACTGTGTTGTTGTTGTTGTTGTTGTTGTTGTAGTTGTTGTTTTCTGTTCTTTTCCATCCCTTCTCTATTTTTGTTAGAACCCATTCTTTCATTCTACATGTTGTTTTCCTCTGCACTGACATACTTGATCTCTTTGAGGTAATTCTCAACCTTGTGCAGGTGTCCTATGTCACATCCATCATCTCTACTGTGCACAATGAGTTGTATCTGTGTTTCTCAAGTAGAGATAATAACTTTCCAGGTTTTCAGTGATGTTTTAGGGTTTCCTTGTTGTATTTGTTCCCTTTTCACATACCAATGGACCAACAAAGAAAGGTTATCTGAGGTCAATAGGTATTGGCTTAGTGAATATTAGTACATGAAAATATGCGTATCCGAAAGACAGTAATATTTTCAGTTTTCCTGTAGAGGAAAATATGTATAAAAGGAAATATCTGGTTTTATTCATTTATACATTCCTCCATAGTAATTTCAACCTATAAACTGTGAAACCATATTCCATTTACCAACTTGTATCCAATGTACATTTGAGATTAACTGTGCACTTGTTTGTGTTCTCATGTTTTTAGTATAACCAACCTAGCTCCTAATTATTATATTTTAAATAATACTTTCAGAAAAACATTTGGGAAGAATGAGAACTTCAATCATTTAAAATGTTCATATTACAAAAGAAAAAAATATGAGTTCTCAATAATCATATCTCTATAAGATAAAATTGAAGTAAATTAACCATTTTTAAATGTTAACAATGTAAAAAATTATTAGTTTACTGCCCTTCTATTTATTCTATCTTGAAATAGAGTAGATCTCATGTGTACTAATGCTTCTGAGAAACTATGAGTATTAAAAATTACAAAATCATCTATGCACTGAATTTATGAGCAAAAGAAGTAGCTTGTGTAATGTAGTATTATATTGCTTCTCTAAAATACATATGTTATGAAAGACAGTAAAAAGAAAAGTTGTGTTCTTACACCAATAAATAAGAAGGCCATAGCTGCATACAAACAAACCTTTTAAAACTAAAACAGTGTTTTAATTGAATGGCCTGCTGAGCCAAACAAAAATCAAGTCTCTCCCAGAATCAAATTCTGACTGTCATTCACTTTAAGTAAAAGCAAGCAAAATGCCACTCCATGATGCCAGAGAGTGTTATGACTCTCACAGGGCTTTGAAAAAGCTTTCAGCAAGTTTTTTTAATAATTGCATTTTCCCATCAGGTTAAAAGAAATCTCTAATCAAAGTGCTTTTCTAATCTCTCAGGTACTTCCCTACCTGTGCTATGTGGGAGACCACTGTGACTCAAAGGGAAGTGTTCTCTGTAAAATTCAAACTGATTTTAACAAAGTTCAATGAAGAACTAGATTATTGAATTTCTTGAGTAATGAATCTGCCTCTTAAGAACTTTTCCAATGTATGCCTGTTTTTTCCTAAAATACCTTGACTTTTGTAACTACTAAAATAAAATCTATGCTGTACATATAAATGTTATATTTATACATGTGTTAAATCATTATTGGATATGTATATAATATACAGGTCTAATTCTTATAAATTCAAACACTTAGGATAAAGTTAAGTATGCAATGCATACACAATGTTTTAAACGTGTGTTTTAAAATACTTCAGAGAATATTTGGCACTTTAAAAACAGTGTATTGATTTCTTCCAATTCTACTTAGAAACAGTGTTTTTAGATCTTTGAACATCTTTACTTCCTCATAGTGCAGATCTCTTTCCTAATGTCAGTAATTGGTGTACTTTTAATTTTGTAATTGAATTATGTTACTCTGCTTTGTATCTACTATGTCCTATGTATATTTGAAAATGACATTAACCCATCTTATCTTTTGGAAGTTATACAAAGGAAATCCACATACACACAGACTGATGAGCATACATGACATCCATAATATTCTTATGATGTTAGTGTTCAATAATATTTGAATTGGTCCCATACCATCAAAAATCCATGCAATATTTAAACATTTTGTTAGAAAAATTCAAGCTAATTACCAAAGATGTTTTATAATATGACCACATATATCTTATAAGAAATCTATAAGAGCTATTGTCTTAGTTGATGACTGTCTCTTTCTAGGCAAATGTTTTCATCAATATAGCACACAAAACATTCACTCACTCTTTATCTGTCAAGAATATTCAAAATTCAGCACACATTGCTCCCCTAGCCCAATTTCATTTTACTACATTAGATTTCTGGGTCCTATGCAGTGATTTCTATATAATTTCATTAGTTTAATAATTTACAAATAAAAGTATCTTAATGTTCATATATGGACTCCTAAATAGTGCAGAATGTAAAATAAAAGATGGTGATAAAATTCCAAGATATAAAAAGAAAATTGCATAAATATAGTAGTGATTTGTTCATGTCATAAAAAACTTTTAGGACAATGAAAGGGACACTAGACATGTATTAGGATTGATGTGATAGAGTTACTGATATTTGTAACAAGAAGACTGTAAAATAAAAAGCATCATTGGGCATATATTTGGCAGTTTTATAGAAAGCCTTTGACTATGTCGTTATGTTATCCTCTTGAAACAAATTTCCAGGGAGTGTAACCTCAGTGAGCTGTTAATAGCCAAAAGAGTTGCATTTTTACTTAATTATCTAAGCATTTGCTAAATAGTTTTGATATTTTTGTTGCATGCCCAAATGTATCCAAAACTAAATAGATATAAAATTGTAAAATTTTCTGCTCATTAATTATATATTTATATATTATATAAAATACATTATATATTGAAAAATTATATATAGTATATATGTATATGCATACATACATACATGTGTGTGTATGTGTGTTTTTTGCTCTCATCCCTCATATGGAGACTATTAGAGAAATCACAGTTTTTAAAATTGTAGAGAATGACTGATATTGTGGTGTCTAACAACCATAGATGTAGTAATATAACCCTTAAACTCAATGCTGATATAATCTAATATATAATTGTAAAAGAGGTGGAAGAAAATTGTCATTACTGGAGACCAGGATATATCCTATGATATAGTGTTTTCTCTGCCTTAAAGGGAAGTTGAACTCAGGAAAGCTTACCAATAATCTCACCTAAAGAATAACATCAACTGGTTCCAGCAGCTGACCAGAAGGAAAGTGGACATTTGGATAAATGTTTAGTGTGGTTAAGATTTCACCTAAATGCATGGCAGAACTACTAGCTCCCTTTTGACAAGGTGAGTGAAGAAAGTAAACACAACTTTTTATTTAAGAAGTTAGTATGTGTATTTAAAGATACAGGGCTCTTTACTGAAAAACTTAAAAACACCCTTAAGAAGAAGAGCATGAAAATAAACATGTCTCAATTGATGGGCGCTTTCTAGTTTTTACAACAATCTACCCCTTAGTTTCTGGACAAAGTGACTATGGATTTGGATATTTGGGGTTTTTTTGTTGTTGTTGTTTTTTTTTTTTTTTTTTTTTTTCCGAGACAGGGTTTCTCTGTGTAGCGCTGGCTGTCCTGGAACTCACTCCGTAGACCTGGTTGGCTTCGAACTCAGAAATCCACCTGCCTCTGCCTCCCAAGTGCTCGGATTAAAGGCGTGCTCCACCACTGCCCCGAGGATTTGGATATTTGGGATAATCTGGGGAGAGATCTCCAAACCAGGTATCAAGAACATGGATCTGAAACTTTTTCTTTTGATACTTTTTCTTAGATCTTAGACTACAGATAATGGACAACTGCAGAAAATATATTTTACCTTGACCTTCAGTTCCTCCACATGAGAACACAATGATAAAAGTATAATTTTTGTTTTGATATATGAATGAAGGTGGCCACCACATATTTAGTTCATCTGAATCTTTTTATTATTGTTATTGTTCTGTCTTTTTCTGTTGCTCTCTCTTGTCTGATAGATTTATGTTTTTACGTTTTGTTAGAGAGATGGGAACTTGAACTGAGCACAGCCAAACTGCCCCTGAGCTCCATGCAACAATCTCAATATTTCCATGAAGGAGACGGCTCCAACTGCTGACTGCATGTTCCTAACCCCAGATGACTTGGTAGTACATAGACAATGAATAAGGCAGCCTGCTCTTTCAGGACTTGGCAAACATTCCAGCTCATTGGGTCCCTAACTAAAATGCCCAAATGTCAGCACTAAGAAGTTGCTCCTTATCATTTATTAATTATCAGTACTGGGATGTTAATTTCCAAACCTGGGATATATAGCTAAGATTCCTAATTGATATGTGTTATAAAAATGAATACCTTTATTAGTAAACATACAAGATTTATAACAGCCTTAATTTTGGTTATTACTACATTAATTAGTATTGTTGGGGCTGTTGCTATGTCTACTAGAGCCTTAATTCAGCAATTATGTACTGGAAAACATGTTAATAACTTCCCTAAGAATATATCCCTTGCTCTTTTTACTCAAGAACAGATATCTATGAACTTAATAGATAGAATTAATGTGTTGAAGGACGCAATTATACATGTGAGTTTTAAAATGGTGATACAGCTGAGTCAAAACAGGCACCGGTACTGAATATATCAACTAACATTCAGATGTTCTTTTCCAATGGGAACTTAGTTCTGACAAAAACTTGTCCACCAATAAGTTCTAAATAACATTGAGCTGATTATGAAAAAGTTAGAAAAGTCTTGTTACATCTTTGTTCTAATATGTAACAGAAACACTCAGAGGTGAGCGAAGCAAGGACAATGAACTGACTTAAGTCACTAATTTGCCAAGAACCCAGGGCATTACATCTTTTGATTAGAATATGAGAAAATGCAAGCAATCAGTAATTTAGTTAGAAATTCCTGGGTATGTAGTTTATCACTTGTCTATACTTTAACCATAATTGCTGCAAGTCACTTGCTTATGTACTGATGTGCTGGGGTAGTATTAAGAAGAAATAAGTAATATATAAAATAAAATTTAAAGAAAAGAGATATATTTATAATTTAATGTTTCATAAAATGTATCATTTTATGCCATTGATGATAAAACATATAATATAAAAACATATAGTTAATTGAAATTCATATAGTGAATTGCAATACTACAAAGGAAATAAATTCCAAATTATGTTAATTGATATCTTTGACATTCAGTAATATATATTATATACATATTTGTAAGTAACAAATGTTACTAATAAAAGAGTCCTTGAATGTACAATAAAGCAAGAAACAATATGTGGGAAATTACAGGAAAGAAAGAGGAAGGAGAAATTATGTAATTATTTTATAATATCAATAAATTGATAAACAATCTAAAAACATTATTTTTGATTTGTAAAATATGATCTCATATTATTAAACATAGCTGTATACCATTGATGGCCTATGAATAAGCAATATATTCTTTAATAAATCTTAAATATTTACAACAATAAAGAGTGGTACCATCTCACACAAATATATTGTCAAGATGTGATAATATATGTTTGTAATATTTCCCAATCATAACCTCATGAACACAAAAATAATTAAACTACTGTTAAGTATGAGCTTTAAATTGATGCTGCAACTAAGTTCAAGAAATGTTAAATAATTATTGGATATTTTTTAATTGTTTTCAAAGGGCTATATAAATTGTTGACATTCATCAGTAACTAATTTTTTTTCTTTATGTTTGAGTAAATATATGGGACTTATATTCCCAACACACATTCAGAATTCATGAATTCTACAAAATACCTAGCAGTAAAATTTGCATTAACCTCATGAATGTCTGTGAAAGAACTTGCAAAAGAAAATAGATGATAAAATTATATTGCTTGTGCCTTTCAGTTTTAGTGCTTCCATTACTGGCATGGGCTTTAGGTTCTTATGGAGGTAGTACTACATCCAAGTGCATTTTCACTAGGGTTGATCAATCCATATTATCAACTACATACAGCTTCATGTATAATAAATACACCTTCAGCAAATGTGTCCAGCAAAGTAGTATCTCCTAAACTCTAAAACATGAGTAATGTGTCATGGGTTAAATATTTGGATTTTATTTGCCATTTATGTTGCTGATGAAAACTTACTGTCGATATCAAGTAAGGACTAGGACCAGTGATTCTCAGCCCTCCTGATACTGCTAAGCTTTAACACAGTTCTGCATGTTTTGGTTATCCCAGTCATAATTTTTATTTCTTGCTACTTAATAACTAATTTTTCTACTGTTGAATCATGATGTAATTTTTCTGAAGACAAAGTTTCTAAAGAAGGCAAAAGGTTTGCTAAATGAGTCATGAATAAGGGGGAGTTATATACTTAGCATTTAATAATGACTACCATTGGAAACATTAATTTGCATTATGAACTTCTCATCATTATATATCAATTACTTAGAGTAAAATATAGTAGAATATAAGGAGAACTTCACTCATTTATCCTTTTACATTTCATTCACTGATTGATTCAAAGTAGGATGTGACAACTTTTCAATTTAGGTTTAAACAGTGAAGCACTGAATTGGGGAAAATAATTGATCTCATGTACTAACTGTAAAAGTTTCACTTTGGAAAATAAAATATTTTCTTATGTACAGTGAGAGTTACCACAGAAATAAAGTTACACAGATGCGCACACTCAAGTAGAATGGCTAATGCTACTCATTTAAGTCTTTGGATAGTTTTAATTTTTCTGATTGAAACATAAACAAGGTCAGGAGCTCTAAGAATAGTGAATACGTATTGGGTATTTCAGGAAAGACGAAAAACAAAAAAGTTACTACTGAGGTTGGTGGATGAATGTGTGGCCTTGAGAACTGTAGGTCTACTGTTACTTGTTTGGTGAATGATAAAAATATCAATTACCATCGATAGAGAAAACAGGATACTTCAAGATAAACCCAAATTCAAACAACATCTATCCACAAATCCAGACCTCCAGAAAATACTAGAGGGAAAACTAAAACCCAAGAATAACTACATTCAAGAAAAGACAGAAAATAATTCCATAACAACAAAAAGTAAGGAACAAACATGCACACACATAATACCTACCACCAGCATTAAAATAACAGGAAACAACAATCATTGGTCATTAATATCTCTCAACATCAATGGACTCAGTTCTCCAATAAAAAGACATGAAAACAGGCTCCATTATTAGCTGCATACAAGAAAAACACCTCACCAACAAACATTGACATTACCTCAAAGTAAAGAGCTGGAAAAAATTTTCCAAGCAGACAGACCCAAGAAGCAAACTGGAATAGCCATTCTAATATCTAATAAAATAGACTTTTAACCAAAATTAATCAAAAAGGCAGGACACTCCATACTCGTCAACAGAAAAATCTACCAAAATGATATCTCAATTCTGAACATCTATGCCAGAAACACAGAGGCACCCACAAGTGTAAAAGAAACATTGTTAAAACTTAAATTGTACGTAGAACTCCATACATTTATAGCAGGGACTGCAGTGCCCCACTATCACCAACTGACAGGACATCCAGATAAACACTAAACAGAGAAACAATGAAACTAACAGACATTATGAATCAAATGGATCTAACAGACATCTATAGAATATTTCACCCCAAAACAAAAGAATATACCTCCTTCTCTGCACCTCATAGATATTTCTCCAAAATTGACCATGTAGTCAGTCACAAAGCAAGCCTTAACAGATAAAAGAAAATTGAAATAACATGTTGTATCTTATCAGAGCACCATGAACTAAAGATAAATTTCAACAGCAGAAACACAGGAAAGCTTACACACTCTTGGAAATGGAACAACTCTCCAGTCAATGATCTCTGGGTCAGAGAAGAAATAGAGAAAGAAAATAAAGACTTTCTAGAATTCAATGAAAATGAAGGCAAAACATACCCAAATTATGAGACACAATGAAACTAGTGGGAAAAGGAATGTTCATAGCACTATGTGCCTCCACAAAGAAATTAAAAATCCCAGATGGTTCGTATTACTGTAATTTTTAGCAGAAATCTGAAGGTTCCAGTCAAGATAAATGCATTTTTAATGGCAAAAGCAGATTTAACCAACCATGGGACAGTTAACTTTGTTTCTTACAATGTCTCTTTCCAGTCTCTTGGCTCCTCACTGTCTTCTAACTAACCTTTATTTTGATATTTTTAGAGTATTTAATATGGCTATAGTCATGGGCCTTAACAATATCACCTCAAATCATTTGTATATATTACAGTTATCAAACATTCAGAAAGTATCACAGCAACTAAAGAATATTAAATCAGTGTCATTTTTATCACAAATGGACACTTTTCTTATGTCCTGTACATACCTATGTATTATTAGTATTAAATGGCATTACTGTTATATTGTTTGTCACATATTTAAAATTTGTTTAACATCTGTTAAGATAATATAAAGAAACTTATGATAACACAGAGCTTATAATTGTGAAAGACCTTGAATTTCACTACAAATAATAATAAAAGAACCATAGATAAATTCCTAATTGGCAGGGATGATATTTTTATGAGTATGTTTGACTGAGACACTGATTCCATGTGGTGGGCCAACCAAACATGGTGGTAGTAATCAAGAAACTGAATTTGGAAATTGTTGAAGTATTTCTCATAATAAATGAAGTTATTTCATGTTAAATATGAATTAATATTAATAATAAGACAGAAGTAAAGAATAAATAATTTGATGATTAGAAATATTAAGAACTACATGGCCACAAAAGGCAGTCTCCTTAGGCTCCATATTTGCAATGCTGACTAAAGACATCCCCAGTGTTTCTTGGGCACCACCCTATCCAAAGTCTCCCTTTCTTCCTGGAGATGCCTCCTAGCTTCCTCTCATTAGTTGCAGATTTCTATTAATTGTCATGGCCATTCAGCCATCTGCCCTGGCCCTCCCTAAACCCTACTCCAACCTCCCCCATCTGCCCTCCCAATCCCCACTTGCACTAAATTCCCTCCCTCCATCTGCCTACTATGACCATTGCATTCCCCATTCCTCAGGAGTCACAAGCATCCTTGCTAATGCCCTCCTTCCTCTCCAGCTTCCTTGGATCTATGAAGTATAGCATGGGCTCCCTGTGTTTTATGGCTAATATCCACTTATAAGTGAATTCATACTATGAATGTCATTTAGGGACTAGGTTACCTCAGTCAGTATGATATTCTCAAGATCTATCCATTTACCTGCAACATTCATGTCTTTGTTTTTCATAGCTGAATAGTATTCCACTGTGTAAATAAACCATATTTCCATTATCCATACTTCAGTTGAGAGATATCTAGATTGTTTCAAGTTTCTGACTATTATGAATAAAGCTGCTATGAACATAGTTGAGCAAGTGTCTTTGAGGGACTGTGGAGCATCTTTTTGGTATATGCCAAGGAATTGTATGGCTGTGTCCCGAGGTAGAATTATTCCCATTTTTCTGAATAAACACCAAATTGTTGATGAACTTCTCATCCTCTTGTTTCTACCTTCTGAATTCTGGAGTTACATATGTACCCACAATACTTGTTTTATGCATTGCTGCTTTGTATCTAACTCAATTCTTTGTTCATGATAGCTGGCCGGTTAATCCTCTGAGCTTCAGTCCCAGACTTTAATTGTTTTTACATGAGTAATTATAATAAATACTCTGCAGTACTAACCACTTTACTATGCTTAATCCAAGTTAAAGTTTCATTTATATCCTATTGTTAATTTAGAGGAGGATAGAATTTTTCAGGAAAATTAGTTTCATTTATATCTTTTTCAGATCTAAAGACAAATTTGTCGCATTTAAGATGTCTCTCCTCAGATCACCTAGCTTTTGAATATTTGATACCTGTAACTGCTACAAGTAAATGAAAATTCAAACTAGTTAGTGACTATTTGAGATAATTTGCATTCATTTTAATATATTAACACTTCAAAACTAACATTTAATTTTCGAAAAGTAGACTTACAATATGAGTGTTTCAACAGATATTGACAGACTGAATTAATTAGCTGGAGCAAAATTTCCCTAGAGACCTTTCTTTCACACATTTCTGAGGAGAGTTATGAGAGGTATGCTTTTTTGATTTTCAGTTCCAATGGGATCAGGATCGTGCCTTAACAATTTCTCTTTATATTTTTTTTCCAATACAAGAATTACCAATACATAGTGAATTCCATTGAATACATTATTTTAAGTGATACAGCACATGTCTCTTGTGCTTTTAAAATGTATACCTTAAAAAAATTCCTTTTGTAACCTGAAAAGGCCAGAAAAATATATAAAAGAATTCTTAGTTAAAATTTTATCATGACCTATGAGAAAGTTTTCTTAAATTTTAGATCAAGTTATTTAATCTTTGAAACATGTTCTTGGTAAAAAAGAAAAGATGGGTAGTCACATGAGATTAAATATGTCAATGGGCTGACTTATTAAATTATGGTTTCAGTATACATTTAATCAAAACATTTGCAAAACCAGCATATCATATAGTATGCTTTTGCTGGAAAGTTTATTATTTAGCATATTTTGGTTATATTTTTAAATCTTTAATCAGTTTAGGAACTTGAACTGATTAGGAAGTGCCACCTATGCTAAGTAATTATTCAAACATTGATATTGCCAGTTCAATAGTTATTGCTGGCTTTTGATTAATATATATATATATATAGAGAGAGAGAGAGAGAGAGAGAGTATATTATGAATGTTTTGCCTGACTATGTGTCTGTATATGTATTATGTGAGTGCCTGAATTAGAAGGATCACAAGAGTGTTTTAAAAACCCTGGAAGTAGAGTTAAAAGAGGTTGTGAGCCAACATGTTAGTTCTCATAACTCAACCTGAGTCTTCTGTGAGAGCAACAGGTTCACTCAATCACTCAGACACTGCTTCAGTCCATTATATAGCCTTTCCACTCAAGTAAGAAAACAAATGTGTTACTATTCCAACTGATTTCTTATTTGTATAATACTGTCTAAACTCTCTGGACATTAGTGTTCTTCATTGGAACAATATTAGGAAGGCATAAAGCAGGCATTGTAAGTCTATTACTACAGAGTTTTTTTTTTATTGAAAAATATGTCTTCATACAATAAATTCTAATCATGCTTTTTCCCTTTCCTAAATCGTCCCAGATCCCCTCCATCTTCCTATTCACCCGACTACACACATTTTTTTTCTCTCTTAAAAAGCAAGCAAAATATAAACAAAAAACAACAGCGAAATCACACACACACACACACACACACACACACACACACACACAGAGTCCCCAGTAAACACGAAAGTAAACCAGGTGACATATAAGCAAAAAAAACAATAAAACAAACCAAAAAGCTGTATGAGATAAAAATCTATAAAAATGCCACTGAGTTTGTATTCTGTTGGCCATCTTCTCCTAGGCATAAGATCTACTCTGAAGAGTGATTAATATACCTAAGAAGTTTCCACTGAAAAAGAGTAATTTTTCTTCAGCAAACAGGTACCAATTGCAGATAGCATTTTTGTTAGGGATGGAAACCTCTTGCTCTTTAATTCTCTTAGTGCTGTGGCCCACCTGATTTGAACCTGCATAGCCCTATGCATGCTGCCACAATCTCTGTACATCAGTCCTACTGTGTCTGGAGGATGTGATTACATTGGGATCATCCATCACTTCTGGTTCTTAGCAGTCTTTTTCCTTCTCTTCTTCTTGGGTTCCTGAGCCCTGAAGAAAGGGTTTGATGAAGACACCCCACTTAGGACCGATTGTCCCAATATGTATTACTCTCTTTACATTGTCCATTCCTAAGTCTCTGTGTTAGTTCCCATCTAACCAGTAAGAAGCTTCTCTAATGTAGGCCGAATGATGCAGGATTTCTAGGTATAGCAATGTGTCATCAATCATTGACTAATACACAAATATTTGATGTCATCTGATGAGAAAGGTAGACTATACATTTTCATTGAAAAAAGGAGAGAAGATACTTTCCCTTCACTGCTTTATAAATATGACAGAACCCTTAAAACATATACATGTAACAGATGGTTCTTTTGGGATACCACTTACTCCTATCTATCTAATGTCCTTTGCTTGTTAACTCTAAGAGTGTTTCTTCTTCAAATATTTCCTTCATAGTCAAACTCATCTTCATAGGATAAAATTTTCAAATAATGTAATTTATCTGTCTAAACCTTGAATAGCTCCTTACTGTGTGTGGTATAATCTTGTAACTATCGCTCACAGAAGGATGGAATGTTTCAGTTCTTTACAGCTGGAGGTCAGGGACCCTTTAGGCTTGTGTTATGTCCTAGCTGCCTTCCTTGTTGCAGTCTCTTTGATTAACCCAGAAAGTCATATTTTCTATGGTTAACAAAATGAACACTAAAAAATCAGAAATTTTCATCTTTCAGATAGACGTTTTGCTTTCATGTTCAGTTCAAATTCTTCTTGAGCATATTTCATACTTTAACTGTGTGACTCTTTAAGTGGATCATAAATTCCACAACAGCAGGAAAAAGGTTACTTTTCTATTTAAACCTGGTATTTTAGTGAAGTCTGGAATAATGCTATCTCAACTACTTTCATTCTTGTGTATGCACAAAAACATAAAAGGAGAATTTAAACCCACCTTTGTTTTTTTTCTCTATTTTATACATTAGAGTAAATGAATTTTTAAATGATTTTACAGTTTATATTGGGAAAATTAAATTTTATATGCAAAATAATAATACTCTTTACTTAAAAATATGCAATAACTATCGAATATACAAAACAATTTACTTACCTCATTATATAATAATTCTATTACTGTTGAAAGAGGATGCTAAATGAGAATGAGATATGAATGAAAGTCTTTTAGTACAGTAGATCTTTAAAATTAAAAATGCAAGTTCAAGACAAGAAACAAATTTTGTATGGTAGTAAACGGAGACTGAAAGACATTTTAAAGCCTTTATAAGGCATTTCTTCAGTAAGTCCTCCTCTTGTCTTTCTTTTTATATGTCACTCAAGTTGATTCACTCTTCTTCCAATGGCTGCATAGGTAGTGTCCTCCTTTTACACTGATTCCTTTTAAAATACCTCCTCCACAGAAATTGCAACACTCAACTGAATTCAACTGTATCATCTGCAGCCAATAGAAGCTGGAAAGGGCCATGAAGGGAAGGCTCTTTTGTTGGGACTTGTTGGGAATAGAAGCTGTCACATTTTTTTTTTTTCTTTCTCAAACCACAGTTTATTACATGAGACACAAAAGGAGAGTTTATAACACAGGTCATCCTGTCATTTATACCAGAATGCTTTCCCTACGCATTGCTAGGCAAGCACAATCAAGGGAAACTCTCTGCCGGAAAATATTGATAAACTGTTAATACTTACATATTCTCGAATACACTCAGAAGCAAATCACTCTATTCTAAACAACTCACATATTTGTTATCAGTTTCCAATAAAATCATAACTGTTCCTTAATTCAGATGTTCAGAAAAGAGCAAAGATCAGTCCAATCCCCCTCTCTCTTTTCTCTCTCTCTCTCTCTCTCTCTCTCTCTCTCTCTTTCTCTCTCTCCTTCTGTGTGTGTATTCCAGATTGTATTCTCTTTTTAGTCATTTTTAAATTTTATCTTATATTTATTTAATCTTAAGTAAATGAATGTATCTATGTGTACTGCACATGTGCCTAATGCCTAAGGACTTAAGAAGAAGGCCAATTAATCCTTGGAGCTGGAGTTAAAATGGTTGTGAGTCATTTGTAGATGATGGGATTACACTTTGGATTCTTGACAAAAGCAACACTTACTATAAAATGTTCAGTCATCTTTTCAGTACTCATTTTAAAATAAATGATATTGCTGGAATTCATCTAGGTATTCTTCTGAGATAGTGACTATTAGGTTGAATATTTCTTCCGTTACTCAATATTTCATTAACTTGTATTTATTGTAGCACTTTAAAATAGAACCTGCAACAAGAGATGTAACATTCTAGACCTAACCAAAAAATTTGTAAGCATGAGAAAAAAATTGATGCATCTTCAGTTTAATGCTTTACCCTGAGGTTCAGCTAGCATATATATGTCCAACATATTCACAGTAGACAACAAGCAATTTCCTAGTGTTATTTGAAGAGGAAATTGTGTGCAATTTATAAGCCTTTGTTAATGAACATTATTTTGAGTATTATAATTTCTTTCTGAATTAGGTTTTAAAGGAAATAATGATACTCAAATTTGTAGGTGTTCAGAAGATTGATATCTCTGGGGTAGGAAAGTGTTGAATATCTTTAGTTAGGATATTAAAAAATGAGAAATAAAAAGAAGAATGCAGTCATTAGTCCAAAGCATTCAAAGGAATTCCAAATAATATGGAGAAGAAAAGCAGGATGTTACAGTGGAATCAAAACTGAAAAGTCAGACCTGGAGTCATATGCTATGCTATAAAATTAAATAATCTTCAGTAAATTAAGTAAACCTTGAACTGTTCAGAAAATTATTTTATTTTTATTATTAATTAATTATAATATTCATTTATATCCCAATTGTTGCCTCCCTCCTAGTTCTTTCTCCCAGAGATCTCCCCCATCCTCCTCCCTTTTACATCTGAGAGGGAACCCTCCCAGGCAAACCCCTCCCTGGGACATTAAGTCTCTACAGGGTTAGGCAGATCCTCTCCTACTGGGGCCAGACAAGGCAGTCAGTCCTCTGCAACAGCCTAGGTATGTTCTTTGGCTTGTGGGTTAGTTTCTGGAAGTACCCAGTGGTCGAGGTTAGTTGACACTGTGGGCCTTCCTATGAAGTTGACATTCCCTTCAGTTTCTTCATTCCTTCCCCTAACTCTTACACAGGTCCTCGACTTCAGTCCAATGGTTGACTCTGACTATCTGTAGCTGTCTCAGTCAGTTGCTGGTAGAGCCTCTCAGAGAACAGCCATGCTAGGCTTCTGTCTGCAAACACAACATAGCATCAATAATACTGTCAGGGTTTGGTGCCTTCCCATAAGATGGATCCTAAGTTGGGCAGGTCACTGGTTGGCCATTCCTTCAGTCTCTGGTCCATTTTTGTCCCTGCATCTCTTTTAGACAGGAACAATTTTGAGTCAAAAGTTTTGAAAGTGGATTGCCATCCCCACCTCTCCACTGGGGTCCCTAACTATTGAAGGTGGTCTCTTCAGGTATCATATTTCCACTGTTGGGCAATTTGACTAAAGTCACCGTAATTGAGTCCTTGGTGCCTTCCCCACTCTCTGGGTCTTTCTAGAGGCTTCCCCTCATGCCCCCTACCTCTGTCAGCTGCATATTTCCATTCATTCTCCTGGCTCCCTGGGCTTCTCTCATGTCTCCTCTCTTATCTGATCCTGCCTCCTTCCCCCATCCACCTCCACTCTCCCCTGTAGCTCACTCTGTTCTTCTGCCTCCAATGATTATTTTGTTCCCCCTCCTAAGTGGGATTTAAGCATCCTCACTTGGGCCTTCCTCTTTGTTTAACTTCTTAGGGTCTGTGAAATGTATGATTGATATTTTATATTTTTTGTTTATGTATTATTTCCATTTTGTTACTTTGGTTTCTTCATTCTATCAGTCACAGAATATAAATTTTATTGGAAGATGATGATACCTAAAAAGATACCATTTCTATAGACTTTGTGGTTTAAAAGCCCTAATAAATTGGGATTAATAAATATCTATTTCAATTCCCACTGCACATGTGTTTAGAAAATTCAAT
This sequence comes from Rhynchomys soricoides, assembly GCA_019843965.1. Classification (NCBI taxonomy): domain Eukaryota; kingdom Metazoa; phylum Chordata; class Mammalia; order Rodentia; family Muridae; genus Rhynchomys; species Rhynchomys soricoides. The sequence goes on from JADRCH010000243.1 coordinate 8,055,035, forward strand.
GACATTGACAGTATTTTCTCTCCCCCTGAAAAGTTAACTGACTTTATAAGTTATGGAAAAGATTTGGAAATTAGGCAAAAGATTTTGAAAGACAAAGTAACACCCAAACTTCTTTGATAACTTAGAAAAAGGGAAAAATTACAATCAAGGGAACAGGAAGAGTGGACTCCCTCAAGCACTCCTACTCAATCATTGAAACTATGTGATATATCAAACTAAGCTGCCTCAGGTACAAAATGAAAATGAAAGAGAATGAATTTTATAAAGATTAAAAAAACTAAAAGTTAACAATCTTCATGACTTTCAATGAAAATATTTCAAGCTCAAATACCAGCTACAAACTGTAGGTTTAATCCAGATTTAGAAAAAAATTAGTCATTAAAATTGTCACCAACATACAAAGAGTAGAATCTTTGACTATTATAAGATAAGTGGCCTCTACTGCTGTCTATAAACAAACAAACTATCCCCATGAATGGAGAAAAAATGTACTTTTAATTTATTTATTTATTATTAATATTTAATAAATGTAAATTTATTCATTTACATTTCAAATGATGTCCCCCTTCCCTGTTACCCCTTCACATATCCCCCACCCCTTTTCCTTTCTTCCCACTCCCCTGTGCCACTATGATGGTGCTCTTCCACTTACTCACCCATTGCAGCTTCACTGTTCTAGCATCCCCCTATACTGGGGCATCGAGCCTCCACAGGAACAAAGCGCTTCCCTCCCATTGATGCTAGATTAGGCCATCCTCTGTTGCACATATATCTGGAGCTATGGATCTCCTCCATGTATACTCTTTTGTTGCTGGTTTAATCCCTGGGAGCACTTGGTGGTCCAGTTGATATTGTTCTTCCTATAAGGTTGCAATCCCCTTCAGCACCTTCAGTCCTTCCTTAGCTCTTCCATTGGGGTCTCTGGGCTCAGTCCTATGGTTGGCTGTGAGTTATCTGTATCTGTATTGATCAAGTACTGGTAGACACTCTCAGGGAACAGCCATGCCAGGCTTCTTTCAGGAAGAGTTTCTTGGCATCAGCAATAGTGTGAGGGTTTAGTGTCTGTAGATAAGATGGATTCCTAGGTGGGGCAGTCTCTGAATGGCCTTTCCTTAATTCTCTGTTCCATTTTTTTGTCCCTGTCTTACCTTTAGACAGGAACATTTCTGGATTAAGTTTTGAGATGGGTGGGTGGCCCCATCCTTAAACTTGGGGGCACGACTATCTACTGAAGATAGTCTCTACAGGTTATAAGACCCCCCCCCCCCTTGGGTATTTTAGCTAAAGTCTTCACAGTTGAGTCCTGGGAGCCTCTCACTTCCTTGGTGTCTGAAACTTTCCAGTGGCTACTCCCAGATCCCCATCCCCCAATGCTACATATTTCTTTTTATTTTCCTGACTCTCTGTACTTCTCTCCTGTTACTTCCAATAACTGATCCTGCCAACCATTTTCACTTCCTCTTCCTCTTTCCCTCCCAAATCCCTCTTTCCCTCTATCACCTGTAAATAATTTATTCCTCCTTCTATGTAGAATTGAAATATCGACATTTGGGTCTTTCTTCTTCTTAAGCTCCATGTGGCATGTGGGATGTATTTTGTGTATTCTGAGCTTTTGGGACCCATGCTACACTATTTTATAGTGGCTTTACTTATAATAGCCAGAAGCTGGAAGCAACCCAGATGTCCCTCATCAGAAAAATGGCTATACACAATTGAGTACTACTTAGCTATTAAAAATATTCAGCTATTAAATTTCATGAAATTCACAGGGAAATGGATGGAATTAGAAAATATAATCTGGAGTGAGGTAACCCAGACACAAAAGAAAACAAAGAACACACATGGTATGTACTCACTGTTAAGTGGAGAAAAAAGTATTTATTAATGATTTTAGTAAGCTATAATTTTTCACTTATGTATGTCATGTTCTGTGACAGTGAAGATATTCTGGAGGCATAAAAGTCATATATTTTTTGAAAGAACTAAGTCAGTTAATTTTTGAACAACTTTTTCTTACACATACTCACTCTTCCATAAATAGGAATGAGTTTCCCAACTAAATTATGATGGATCACAGCAAGAGGTAAAGATTTGGCTATTTATGTTCTTCAGAAAATTTTCAACTTCCAGAGAATTGTGTTTACCAGAAAGAACTCCTGACAAAAGTGAGACATCTAGAAAAGTCAACTGGACAACTTATTTAGACTGAGATGTTAGGGGGAAGTAAAATAGAATGTGTTTTAAAATTGTAAGAGCAAAATCCAAAATCATTTCTTAGGCATTGTTTATGTATATGAATATTATGATTAAATGATGACTAAGGCTCAGAACATGATAATGGAGACAAAAGTGTATATTAATACTTAGTGAAAGGTGTAGATAGACTCAAGTATTACACACACAAACACATACACACAGAATTGCTGAGAAGACTTGGAAAACATTAGACTGTCACAGGATATTTAACTCTCAGATACTATAGTTTACATGGAATGTCAACAAAGACATTTGTTTAAACATGACTTTGTGAAGCATTTTAAATCTTTATATCAATGTTATTAAATCTTATTTCATAAGCATAAGTTTAGTAAAGAAATCATAGAGAGATAGTAATTCCAAATGACCAACAAGGAATAATCCATAATTTGAACATAATTATTAGGTAATCTTTTCTCAAATCACATTAACTACAAATGTTTAATTCAGCAAAATGTCCTTTGTCATAATTATTCAGTAAAAATTAATAGAATTTCTTGATAGATTGCAAAACTATTTTGTACTTTGACTATCACAGATTTAACAAAAAACCAGAAGTGATTAGATCATGAGTATAAATGGCAAAAAGATTTACTTAAACTTATACTTTGCGTTTTCTCCTAATAGGTAAAGATACATACACTAGATAATAACGCAGGGATTTTTTCATTTATGTTCAAATGAGCTTGATTTATAAATATACTATTCTATTAAAAGCTTTAAAGTTAACAATGTTTGAATGTATTTATGAAAACTTGTCTGAGTACAATTTCAAAACTGAAAATTGTGTGAATTTTGTGTTAATTTGGTTCACCTTAAAAATTAGAAATTCAATGATTTCTTCAACAATGAAATGTATTTATTGTATGTGTGTTTTTACATATTCATTTACAAAAATTGGATTATAAAATATTTAAAGTGTTCAAATTATTTAAATATTTAATTAAAATATAACTACACTGTATATGGGCTTGTTTTGTGTCAACTTATCACAAGCTGGAGTTATCACAGACAAAGGAGTTTCATTTGAGAAAATGCCTCCATGAGATCCAGCTGTAAGGCATTTTCCCAATTAGTGATCAAGGGGGGAGTGCCCCTTGTGGGTGGTATCATCTGTGGACTGGTAGTCTTGGGTTCTATTAGAGAGCAAACTGAGAAAACCAGGAGAAGCAATCCAGTAAGAAACATCCCTCCATGACCTCTGCATGAGCATCTGTTTCCTGTCCTGCTTGAGTTCCAGTTCTCACTTCCTTTGGTGATGAATAGCAATGTGGAAGTGTAAGCTGTATAAACCCTTTCCTCCCCAACTTGCTTCTTGGTCATGGTGTTTGTGCAGGAATAGAAACCCTGACTAAGACAAATTGGCACCAGCATAGTGGGGTAGTCCTGTGACAACCTGACAAAGTTTTGGGGAATTCTGTGGAAGGACCTTGGAACTTTGGGCTAGAAGATTCATTTGGTGTTAAGAGTTCTATGGGATGTTCGGTAGGAGCTTGGAAGGTAGTGTTGAGAACAGTGCAGAAGATGGAGGTCTGGCTTGTGAAATTTCAGAGGGGAAGATTAAAACTCTTATCATGGGTGTTGCTATTTTCATTGTGAAGATTCTGTGGTTTTGGTTGGCTGGGGCTGAAGAGTCAGCTGTGATTAACAAGATACCAGAACTACCAAAGTGAAAAGTTTGCGTTACTGGGACTATTGATGCTGGTTAGCTGGAGCTAAGATATTAGAGGCGATTAAGAAGAGACTAGCATCATTGGGGTGAAATCTTCTGGGAAGTGTTTTCTGAGAGCACAGAGGCTGCATTCCAGAGATATCCAAGGTTGTACCTGGTGCTGTGACTGGACTTGGTAATGTGTAAGAGTCACTCAGGTGTTACTGGTTTTGAAGGCATGAAGGGGTCATGAAGAGCAGTTAAGGCTGGGCACAGTGACAGGCTATGGAAGGCCATTGGTGAAGGTGCAGCCTCAGTAGCAATTGATGACCTAGGATTGAAGGGGTCAGGCAAAGGAGTTGAGACTTGACACCATGAAGAGAGCCTATGAGAGGCTGTTGGTAAAGCCCAGTTAAAGCGGAAAACAGCAGTGTTTTGGAGATGCCAGTACCATGAGATGAACACCAAGAACAGCAGAGGCAGTGGAATATAGGCAGCTGGAGCCTAGAAGACATGGTATGTGCCAGAAAGGGCAGAGTTGGAGAAGTGACTCAAGCCCTTGGAGGAGTCTAGAAGATCATGAGTGGATCCCAGACATTGGACGGATGGAGTATGATTTAGCTTGTGGCTGTGCCCTGATATTTTTCCCTCTTGAAGGAAGAAAGTATTTTATTGGAGTCCACAGTTAAGAGTCTTTGAATATTTAGAAGACGTTGAATTTTAAGAGATTGGATGTTTTAAAGGGGTTGAAATTTTAATATGTAAGAATTTGCGGACACTGTGGGACTTTTAAAGTTATGTAGATATTGGGATAAATAAGAACGTAAGTGTTGAGGCTTAATAGTGATGTTTTTATGTGTCAAGTTGACAAGGGGTCAATTGTACTGGATGGTTTGTGTCAACTTGATACAAGTTGGAGTTATCAAAGAGAAAGGATCTTCAGTTGAGAAAATGACTCCATGAGATCCAACTGTAAAGTATTTTCTCAATTAATGATCAAGGGAGAAGGGTAACATCTGTGGGCTGATACTCTTGGTTTCTATAAGAGAGCAAGCTGAGCAAGCCAGGGAAAGCAAGCCAGTATGAAACATTCCTCCATTGCCTCTACATCAGCTCCTGCTTCCTGACCTCCTTGAGTTCCAGTCATGACTTCCTTTAGTGGTAAACAGCAACATGGAAGTGTAAACTGAATAGTCTCTTTCCTCCCCAACTTGTTTCTTGGTCACGGTGTTTGTGCAGGAATAGAAACCCTGACTAAGACACACTGTTTCTCCATTCCTTCTGTTCTCCAACTCCTCCCATAACATACATTCACCATGCTTCCGTGTGTGTGTGTGTGTATAAATATATAAATAATAACAACTGAAATCACTTACTGTTATTCGCATGAATAAAACTTCAGAATCGACCTTGGTATTGGATAAACAGCTAAATCTCTAAATCCTGGAGAAGACTAAGTCTCTCATTCTCTTAGTTGCCTGTGTTGAGGTACCATGTGTGAAGCTTCCCTTTCATTTCCAGGAAACACAATATCACAGTGTATTCCTGGTTGTCCTGCTCTTATAATATTTTCATCTCTCTAGCATAATGAAGGCAAGGCACAGGAATTATGTGTAGATGTAGACATAGGGTCTGACCACCCTACAATCTGTTGTTCTTTGTTTATGATCAGTAATAATCTTCTGTAATAGCCTATTGCCTTTACAATCTATGTTCTAATTCTCATTCTAATCTACATTCTAATCTGACCAGCCTCAGATTAGAGAAGCATTCTGAAAGAAGGGGCATTGGGAGTGTGCAAAACAAACAACTCTAAGTCAAATCATGGGTCTACCCTGGCCTAGGTTCTGCTGAGATGACTTTCCAAATTGCTCACTTCTCTCTCTGTCTCTGTCTCTGTCTCTCTCTCTCTCTCTCTCTCTCTCTCTGGTGTGTGTGTGTGTGTGTGTGTGTGTGTGTGTGTGTGTGTGTGTTCTGCTCTGCTCTAGATAGCATTTTCTTGCTATTCTAAAAGCTATCTGAATGAGACAGTTCTCTCCACTATTAAAAATTGTAAAAGCTATCTGGATAATTCTTGAGTTTTCTTACCAAGGTCAAAAAATTATTAGATCTTTTAACCAAGTCAGAAATCCTCTTAGAAATATTCTTTAAGAGTTGTGTTTGCTCTCCAGAGATCTCCAGCCAGCTCAGATTTTTCTAAAGAAAAATTTTAAAGAAGAACTGCTAATGCTTTCTGCTAGTTCATCTCATGAATAACAAAAGCCCAGTTTTTTATTTACATATCAATTCAGTTCTTTATTCCAGGTTCCCTTTTGAGTATACTATGAATCAGCATCCCATTACTGTAGCCCCTTAATTCGTAGGGAAAAGCAAGCATACGTTTCTTTTTAAAGTTGCAAAAGAAGTCAGAGATCTGTCTGCTTTTGTTAAGCACAAACAATAAGCTAGTTGGATAGGACCCTGCCCTGAAATTACCATTTCCACTATGCCTGAGTCTAACTTTGCTCTGTCCTGGGCTGATTCTGAACTCAGAAATCTATTTGCCTTTGTAAGCACAAACAGAAAACTTAGCTAGGTGGGATCTCCTGTGATCACCACTCCCTAAATCTCTTTATCTCCTTCTTAACAATTTTCTATCAAGTTGGCTCACAACAGAGCTTCTTTTGTTCCTTTAGATTCACGAAACCTCTCCTATAATTCATATTGCATCCTAATTTGTTGCATAGTTGAGAAATTATGCATTTTCCAACTCTTGTATTTAGGGCTCTTCTCCCATAGTTTTCAGAGTTGTCCTGGAGGACCCAGTGTTTACCATTTTATTGAGTCAGCCAAAACTTCAACTCCTGGACTCCTGCTGTTTCTAATTATCATGGAGTCATTACTATTAACAGAAAAGGCATTCACCAGAAGGAAAGAGTCCTGCACTGCTACTACTAGTTCCAGAAAATAAGTACATTATTACACAAACAAGCTTTACACCCACAGCAGCCATTGACACTTCTGGAGGCTCACAGCAGAACCAGGTCCCAAGAACAGGAACCATGTCATACAGTCTACAACAAGGCTACACTGGCCTTAGCAGTCTGTGATAAAGAGACATTTCGTTATTTGGGGGGGTAGTTGGGGTGAAGGAAGGTTTTTGTTTGCTTTTTGTTTTTGTTTGCTTGTTTGTTTGTTTTTATTTTCACTTTTTACTGAAAATAAATTTGTCCTACAATATATTTTGATGGGTCTTTTGTTGTTTTGCAGTTCCTCCCAGACCCTACTCAATCCCATACACTTTTATACTGTTCCTCTTTAAAAAAAAACAAAAAACAACAACAACAAAAAAAACAACTTACAAACACCCCTTATGGCTGATCCTTTCTGCTGGGACAGACTGCGAGCTAAACTGCTCTCCTGGAGACACCACATCCTGAGACATCCCAAGAAATCTCCTACACACAAGACAACTGACATCCCAGGAGATCCATTGCACACAAGACAACTGAGCAACTGATCACTAGCTTGTCTGGTCCCATGAAGACACTACAGCTTGAAGGCATCCCAGGAGTTTCTCTGTACACAAGACAATTGGACAACCAACACCACAATCTGAAGACTTCTTGGGTGCTCGATGGCATGCAGGGCAACTGACCCAACAGACTGAAAGCCTTCCTGGAGTTCTGCTGCACACAAGGAAAGAGAAACCACAGTCCATAGGCCTCCCTGGAGAACAGCTTCACACAGGACAACAGCTAGAACGCTCTTCTGAAGACCCCATAATATGAAGGCCTCCCAGGAGAACTGCTGCAGCCAGAGCAGATAGACAGCTTCTCTGCCCCTCTGAAGACCCCACAGTTGGAAGGCCCTACAGGAGGACTGTGACAGCCAGGGCCTACCGGGAGACCTGAAGCAATCAAGGGACAAAAGACGCAGGCTCCAGACAGAGACACCTAAACTAGCAAACACCAGAGATAACCAGATGGCAAGCGGTAAGCACAAGACTATAAGCAACAGAAGCCAATATAGGTGGGTGTCATCAGAACTCAGTTCTCCCACCACAGCAAGCCCTAAATAAACCAACACACCTAACATCAGGAAACTGACCTAAAATCCTATCTCATGAAGATAATAGAATCCTTTAAGGGGGATAAAAATAACTCACTGAAAGAAATACAGGGAAACACAGGAAAACACGTAGAAGGCTTTAAAGATGAAACAAATAAATGCCTTAAAGAAAAACAGAAAAATACTATCAAACAGGTAAAGAATTGAATAAAGCAGTCCAAGACATAAAAGTGGAAGTAGAAGCAATAAAGAAAACACAAATAATGCAAACCTGAAAATCAATAACCTGGCAAAGAGGTCAGAAATTACAGATTTAAGAATCACCAACAGAATACAAGAGATAAAAGAGAGTATCTCAGGTGTAGAAGATACCATAGAAGAGATGACACAACTGTGAAAGAAAATTCAAAACATGAAAAACTACTAACCCAAAGCATCCAAGAAATTTAGGACACAATGAAAAGACAAAATCTAGGAAAAATAGGAATGAAGAACAATGAGGATTCTCAGCTCAAAGACCCTGAAATGTCTTCAACAAAATCTTAGAAAAAAACTTCCCCAACCTAAAGAAAGATATGGCCATAAAGGTACAAGAAGCTTACAGAACACCAAATAAATGGGACCAGAAAAGAAATTCCTCCCATCACATAATAATCAAAACACTAAATGCACAGAACAGAGAAAGAATATTAATAGCTGCAAGGGAAAAGTGCCAAGTAACATAAAAAGGTAGACGTATCATAATTGCACCAAACTTCTCAACTAAGACACTAAAAGCCATAAGAGCCTGGTCAGAGGTCATGCAGTCTCTAAGAGAACACAAATGCCTGCCCAGGCTACTATAACCAGCAAAACTCTCAATTAACATAGATGGAGAAACCAAAATATTCCAGGACATACCAAATTCCAACAGAATCTGTCTACCAATCCAGCCCAACAGAGGATCCTAGCAGGAAATCTCCAATACAAGGAAGGTACCAATGCCAACGAAAAGACAAGATATTAAGCATCTCACGAGAAAGCCAAAAGGAGAGAACTACAAGCACATAAATCCACCTATAAAAACAAGCATATCAGGAACCAATTGTGATTTGTCTTTAATATTTCTCAATATTAATGTACTCAACACACCTATAAAAAGACATAAGCTAACAGACTGGATACACAAACAAGATCCATCAATTTACATATAAGAAACACACCTTAATAACAAAAACAGACACTATCAGAATAAAAGGATGAAAAAAGGTCTTCCAAGCAAATGATCTCAAGAAACAATCTGGAGTTGCCATCCTAATAATCAATAAAATAGACTTTCAACCAAAGATATATATATTGATTGTGTGTATATGCTTTTATATGCTCCAAATCAAATGGCACCCACATTTGTAAATGAAACTTTACTAAAGCTCAAAATATACATTGAACTCCAAATAATAGTGGGAGACTTCAATATCCCACTCTCACCAATGGACAGGCCACTGAAAGAGAAACTAAACAGAGACACAGTTAAACTAATAGAAGTTATGAATCAAATGGATTTTACAGATATGTATAGAACATTTTACCATAAAAAAAAAAAAAAGAATATACCATCTTCTGAGCATCTCATGGTACCTTCTGCAAAATTGACCACATAATTGGTCACAAAACAAGCTTCAACTGATACAAGAAGATTGAAATAATCCCATGTTTACTATCAGATCACCATGGCCTAAGGCTGGTCTTCAATAACAGCAAAAACAGCAGAAAACCTACATAAACTTGGAAACTGAACAACTTGCTACTCCATAACTTGGTCAGGGAAGAAATAAAGAAAGAAATTAAAGAGTTCATAGAATTTAATAAAAATGTTGACACATCAGACCCAAACTTACGGGACACAATGAAAGCAGTGCTAAGAGGAAAACATAAAGCACTGAGTGCCCTGGTAAAGAAACTTGAGAGATCTTACACTAGATACTTAACAGCACACCTGAGAGCTCTAAACCAAAAAGAAGAAAACACACCCAAGAGGAGTATAAGGCAGGAAATAGTCAAACTCAGGGCCGAAATCAACCAAATAGAAACAAAGAGAACAATACAAAGAATAAACAAAACCAAAAGCTGGCTCTTTGAGAAAATCAACAAGATATATAAACCCCTGGCCAAACTAAATTAAGGGACTAGAGGTAGTATCCAAATTAACTAAATCAAAAATGAAAAGGGAGACATAACAACAGAAACTGAAGAAATTTAAAAAAAAAAAAAAACATCAGATCTTATCAAAAAAAACCTATACTCAACAAAACCAGAAAATCTAGATGAAATGGACAATTTTCTAGACAGATATCACATGGCAAAGTTAAATCAAGAGCACACAAACTATCTAAATATGCCCATATCCCCTAAGGAAATAGAAGAAATCTTTTAAAAAACCTCCAAATTAAAAAACAAAACAAAACAAAACAAAACAAAAAAAAACATAGCCAGATAGATTTAGTGCAGAATTCTACCAGCCCTTCAATGAAGATCAAATACCAATATTCCTCAAACTATTCCATGAAATAGAAAGAGAAGGAACACAATCTAATTCATTCTATGAAGCCACAATTACTCTGATAACTAAACCACACAAGGACCCAACCAAAGAGAACTTCAGACCAGTCTTGCTTATGAATACTGATGCAAAAATATTCAAAAAGAATTCTTGAAAAATAAATCCAAGAACACATCAAAACCAACATTCACCATGATCAAGTAGACTTCATCCCAGGGATGCAAGATTGGTTCATTATATGAAGATCCATTAATGTAATCCACTCTATAAACAAACTCAAACAAAAAAATTGCATGATAATCTCCTTAGATGGAGAAAAAGCATTTGCCAAAATACAATGCCCCTTCAGGTTAAAAGGATTGGAGAGAACAGGAAATCAAGGCCCATACCTGAACATAATAAAAGCAATTTACTGCAAACCAACAGCCAATATCAAATTAAATGCAGAGATACTTGAAGCAATTCCACTAAAATCTAGCACAAGGATGGTCACTCTCCCCAAATCTATTCAATATTGTACTTGAAATGCTAGCTAGAACAATAAGACGACAAAAAAATATTAAGGGGAAACAAATTGGCAAAGAAGAAATAAAGGTATCACTATTGGCAAATGATAAAATACATAAGGGCACCCAAAAAATCTACCAGAAAACTTCTCCAGCTGACAAACAACTTCAGCAAAGTGGCTGGATATAAAATTAGCTCAAATAAATCAGTAGCTTTCCTTTATACAAATCATAAACAGGCTGAGAATGAAATTAGGAAAATAACTCAATTCACAATAGCCACAAATAATATGAAATATCTTGAGGGAACTCTAGCTGAACAACTGAAATATCTGTATAACTTCAAATCTCTCAAGAAAGAAATCGAAGAAGATATCAGAAAATGGAGAGATCTCCCATGATCATGGATTGGCATAATTAATATAGTAAAAATGGCCATCTTACCAAAGGCATTCTACAGATTCAATGCAATTCCCATCAAAATCCCAACACAATTCTTCAAAGACATGGAAAGAGCAATTGTCAAATTCACCTGGAAAGCCCAAAAAATCAGAATAGCAAAAATAATTTTTAAGAGTAAAAGAATGTCTGAGGGAATTGCCATCCATGGACTTAAGCTATACTACAGAGCAATAGTGATAAAAACTGCATGTTACTAGTACAGAGACAAACACAATGATCAATTAAATAGAATTGAAGACCCAAAAATAAAACCACACAGTTACAGACACTTGTTCTTTGACAAAGAAGCCAAAAATATACAATGGAAAAAAGAAAGCATCTTCAATAAATGGTGCTGGTCTAACTGGCTGGCTATATGTAGAAAAATTAAAATAGACCCATATTTGTCACCTTGCACAAAGTTCAAGTCCAAGTGGATCAAGGACCTCAACATAAAACCAGATACATTGAATCTTATAGAAGAGAAAGTGGGAAAGATCCTTGAACTCATTGGCACAGAGGGAAATTTCCTAAACAGAACTCCAATGACTCACACTTTAAGATCAAGAATTGATAAATGGCATGTCATGAAACTGGAAAGCTTCCGTAAGGTAAAGGATATAGTCAATAAGACAAATTGGCAATCTATAAATTGGGAAAAAAAATCTTCACTAACCCCACATCTGATATAGGGCTACTATCCAAAATATATAAAGAAATCAAGAAGCTAACCACCAAGAAACCAAACAATCCAATCCAAAAATAAGGGATAGAACTAGACCGTGAATTCACAGCAGAGGAATCTCTAATGGCTGAGAAGCACCTAAAGAAATGTTCAAAGTATTTAGTGATCAGAGAAATGCAAATCAAAACAACTCTTAGATGCCATCTTACGCCAATCAGCGTGACTGAGATCAAAACCTCAGGTTACAACACATGTTGTCGAGGATGTGGAGAAAGATGAGAACTCCTCCATTGCTGGAATAGGAATAACTACTCTGGATATGAATCTCGTTATTCCTCAGAAATTGGAAATAGATCTACCTGAAGACCCAGTAATACTGCTCTTGGGAATATACCCAAAAGATGCCCCACCACGCCACAGGGGCACGTGTTCCACTATGTTCATAGTGACCTATTTTTTTTTGTGATAGTCAGAAGCTGGAAACAACTCAGATGTCCCAAGACAGAAGAATGGATACATAAAATGTGGTTCATTTACACAATGGAATATTACTCAGCTATTAAGAACGAGGACACCCTGAGTTTTGCAGGCAAATGGATGGAACTAGAAAATCTCATTCTGAGTGAGATAACTCAGACCCAAAAGGTCTTGCATGATATGTACTCACTAAAAAGTGGAGATTAGCCAAAAATCAAAACAAAACAAAACAAAACAACAACAAAATTACAAAATACCTAAGATTCAGTCCACAGAACTCAAAAAAGGTCAACAACCTGAAGGGTCCAAGTGAGGATTCCTCAGTCCCACTTTGAACGGAGAAGAAATCAATCACAAAGGTGGAGGCAGGGAAAGACCTGGAAGGGATCTGGGAGGGAATGGAGACGGAGGGAGGAGGGGTGCAGAGGAGAACATGATTGAGTATTGGGTTGAGCAAAGGTTAGAAACTACAGGTGACCCTCAAGTGATGTGAAGGATTTTGCCCTGCTCCTGGGCACCAGGCTCCTGTCATGTAGCTACAACCCACCCCCATCGCCAGAACCCTCCAGAGATTTGTGGCCATCATTCACATAAAGGAAATGTGCCAAGCCCCTCCACAGGTAGATGACATGACCACAGGTCATGTAGGTTCAAGACAGATCTCCATTTTAATGAGGTACCTAAAGGCCGGAAGGACTTAGTCATTTAAGCTTTCCTTCCCAGACACTGCTCCCTGCAAAAGGTATTTAACCTCAGGCCTGTCCTGAGACATGGGGTACAGTTTTACTCATCTACTTTCTGCCATAACAATACCTTAAAACCACGGACTGTCTCTTTTCATTCAGATCTGCTGTGGAGAACAATGGAGAAGGCTTTCTCGTAATGAACAACCTCCCATAAAAGGCCTCTCTACACTCCCAACCATGACCACGAAGACCAAGCCAAGCCAGCCACCTGCTAACAAGTCAAGGACTATCTCCACAGCACCCAGCCAGAGCTCCCCCCTTTCCCCTTTTGCCCAGGGTTAGATCCAGCCCTCGAGCCCCACTCCTTTCTCAGCTCTTCCACAGTGTCTGAGTGTCCAAGAGCCTGAGAACTAGATGGCCCTGGTCTCCTTACAGGCACAGGGACCCCTGAGCCAGTTCTGGTAGGTCCCACACCACAGATTGTGCTGCCCACCCCCAGAGCGGTAGCCCAATACCAGCCCTGTGATGGTATGGTGTAAGTGCAATCAAACTTCCTGCATTCTGCCTCCCTGAGTGGCTGAGCCCTGTGGCAGAGTGGATGCTGGACCATTAACCTTACAAGGGAAAAGGACTGAAACCACAATGTCCAGCCAAAGAATGGAAACAGGCAAGCTCAGGAGGTAAGAGGTTGTGGGGATCCTCTAGACTGTACCAGAGACCTGGGAGGTGAGACAATCTCAAGATTCAAAGGGAGGGCCCCTAGATAAAATGCCTTACAGTAGGGAGAGGGAAATTGTAGAGCCCACCTCCAGCAGAAAGACAGGGCATCAACTGAGGGATGGGGTTGCCATTCAACAGTCAAAACTCTGCCCCATAATTGTTCCTGTCTGAAAGAACTGCAAGAATGAAATGGAGAGGAGCCTGAGGAAAAAGAGGTCCAGTAACAGGCCCAAAGTGAGATCTAGCTCAAGGGGAGGTCCCAAGGTCTGACACTATTATTGAGGTTATGGAACCCTCACAAAAATAGACCTATCATGACTGCCCTCTGAAAGACCCAACAAGCAGCTGAAAGAGTCAGATGTAGATGTTTGTACCCAACCAATGAACAGAAGCTACTGGTCCCTGTGGCTGAATTAGGGAAGGGCTGGAAGAAGCTGAGGAGGAGGGTGACCTTGTTGGAGGATGAGCAGTCTCAAATAACCTGGACCCCCGAGATCTCTCAGACACTGTGCCATCAAACAGGCAGCATACACCAGGAGAGAACTGCCAGGTCTGTGTTCAATCAGGGATGATGCACCTTACCCTCAAGAGACTGGAGGCCCCAGGTTGTTTAGAGGTCTGGTGGGGTGGGGGTTGGAGGTAGGAACATCCTAATGGAAACAGGGGGGCAGGGAGGAGGTATGAAATGTGGAACAGTGGGACTGTGGACCAGGAGAGGTTAAAATCTAGACTGTTACAAAAAAATAAATAAACAAATTTTTTTAAAAAATTACCAACAAATAAAAATTTAAAAATACAGAAACAAACACAGAATCACTCCCCCCTCCCCATGACATCCCCAGATAAACACAAAATCAGAAACAAAAATATCTAAGCAAAAGACCAATAGGCACAAAGGTCCACACAAAGCATCATGAAACTTAGTGTCTTCAAAAAATATCATTGAGTTTTGAGGTGGTATGAGACCTACACCTATCTTCTGGTATAAGGATGCAAATTTAGAATGCAGTGTAAAATTGTGCTTAGTAAACTGGGAAGAGGAGTAGATCTGAGAATCATAATCTCACTAGTTTTGAGTAGTGACTAGGTTTCCAATACTAGAAGACTTTCCTTTTGTTGAGTGTGTCTTTATTCAAATTAGATAGATGTCAGGTATTGTCAAGAAGGGAGAGTCATTATTATATCACTGGGGGATATCTTGCTATAATAGTCATTATTATAGTTCATAGGAATTCCAGGTGTGTCAGAAGACTGATTTCTTCCCTCCCTTGGCAGTTTCCACAGCACTTTTTGGAACTAGGAATTCAAGTTCTCAGGAAATAATCTTTACGTTCTGATCAAGTTCAATTCTCCGTGTCTTGTATGATATCTTCTTATCACTTATGTTATCATTTGTCACTGAATTAAAATATTTGTCTAAAATTCTATTATTATGTGGATAGCTAATATGTTTGTATTTCATATTATGGCTTTCTACAACTGTCTTACAATCTATGGGGAAGTTACCATTCTAGTAAAACATTGTATGTATATCGTATTATATGCAGAGTAGTCAGCAGTATTGTATCTTAGGGATATCTTTCAATGTTGATAATTTTGTTTCTAAGCTGGGTAGAAATTTTTGTCACCTCTCTGCCTTGGTAACTTGCATAGTGTATCATAATTATAAAACATAATTATCATTTTACAAAACCAGCATGATTCCTTACTACATTTTAAGTACTTTTCCTTTTATATATTGTGGAAATACATTTCAACAACATAAACACATTTGAAAATAAAAAAAATCCTTTATGTTGAGTTACACATTAGTTTCCCAAAGAAATCTATTAAAATTTTGCGATTGAGATGGTCAGAAATAAGAGGCTGGGAGATTTCTGATCAGTTAGGACTACTTGCTGCCATTGCAAAAGATCAATATTTGGTTCCCAACATCTCATAGCTTCATGTAACTCCAGTTCCATAATTCTGACATATTCTGGTGTACACAGAAATGTGTGTATGAACCTGGTACACAGAAGCTCACATAGGCAAACACACACACACTAAAATGATAAACAAATCTTTTAAAAACAATGTCTAAAAACATGTTGTTGAATGCACAACATCAGAAAGCTTATTGATTCATAGATGCTAATCATACATGGAAGCCCTGCACTTATTTATGTGATCTAGGTTGCTGTATGACATTTGTATGTATAGGGAGCCTCAATTGTCAGCATTTTAATAAAAATACTTCTGTCTAATATTAATGATAATTAGAAATCAACTCATTGGGTAGTTAAGATATTATCTAATTGTGACTTGGATAAATATTAATATGTCCTAAAATCAGAGGTCATTTTTAGTTTAAAAGTCACTCATCTCTTTACAAATGAGCTCAGATTGTATGACATGTGTTCTCTTGGTATAAGTTAAAATTTCAGTTCTCTAGGCCAGAAATCATTCATACATAATGCTTTCAAAGAAAAGATGTGTAGCAAAGAGTAATTTTTTTTTTTTCAAGAATATCTTTCACACCATAAGCAAAAGACATCCCCTTAAATGTCGTTACCTAGAACTTAGTTTTAGGGTCGCTTCTAGAAAGACGTAGTTAGGAGAGGGTATTAAAATCTTAAAGCCCCTATTCATCCTTCTGGCCCTCTGGGCCTCTCTCCTGTCTCCCCACATGCATGATTCTGCCCCCTTTTCCCTTGATCTCCCCTCCTCCATTCAGATTCCTTCTTCTCTTTGCCTCTGGTAATTATTTTGTTCTCCATTCTAAGTGGGACTGAAGGATCCTCAATTGGGCCTTCCTTCTTGTTTGACTTCTTAGGTTCCATAGGTTCTATTATGGGTACTCTGTACTTTTTGGCTAATATCCACTTATCAGTGAGTATATACCATGCATGTCTTTTTGCGACTGGGTTACTTCACTCAGAATATGCAGCTGCCCCCATTCCCCAGTGGAGGATGGGGGAACCTCTAAAAAGTCCCAAAAACCTGAAATAGAGGAAACTCCCGGGATTCAATGTGGGTGACCTTAACCAAAATGCCCAACAGTATGTTTATGGAATCTGTAGAGGATACCTCCAGTAGTCAGACAGGACCCCAGTGGAGGGATGGGGACATCAACAAAACTTTCCACCCAAAATTGCTTTTGTTTAAAAGAAATGCAGAGACAAAAACTGATCAGAGGCTGAAGGATTTGCCCACCAATGGCAAGGTCTAATATGGGATCCATCCCATGGACAGGCACCAAACCATGACACTATCCTTGATACCATGTTGTGCTTGCAGACAGGAGGCTAGCATGGTTTTTCTTTGAGAGGCTCTACCAGCAACTGACTGAGTCACATGTAGATACCAACATTTATGCATTGGACTGAGGTGAAGGATCCCTGTAAAAAGTTAGGGGAATGGTTGAAGAAGCTTAAGGGGATTGTAGCCCCATTGGAAGACTCACAGTATCAACTAACCTGGATCTGCCAGAGCTCCTAAAGACTAAGCCACCAACAAAAGAACATACACTCACAGGCTGGTCCAAGGCCTTAGGCAAATATGTAGCAGAGGGGTGCCTTGTCTGGCCTCAGCAGGAGAGGGTGTGCTTAGTACTTTAGAGCCTTGATGCTATAAAGAACTAAGGGATTGGGGGTGAGGGGAGCATGTACCCTCTCAGAGGCAAAGAGGATAGAATATGAGGAAAAACTCTACAAGGGGTGACTGGGATGGGATTGCCACATTTGGGATGTAAATTAATTAATTAATTAACACTAAAAACCTAAAAAATAAAAAATAGTAGTGAAATACTAAAGGAAAAAAAAACTTAAAATCTTAAAGCTCAGTTCAATCATAGCCTATCAACAATGGGTAAATCCATGTTCCACAAGAATACCTAAATTTGATTTACAAAATATCCAGAAAATCATTGGGTTTCTAACATTTTTTTTATGCAAGGATCTGACTGCACAAGGTAAAATTTGATGCTAGGACTTATGTCTCTTAATTATAACTTCAATAAAGATATTTTAATAAGCAATCAAATGATATACCTTAAATTTATATAAAGAATTCATTTCACATATGGAGAATAAAATAAATGAAGGTAAAATTTGCTATATTATCACTATACAGTGAAAAATCTATATATTAATTTTTATATTTTATTCATGTGTTTTTTTATTAAAGCTGAGAGTAGAATATGTTAGATTGTATGATTTTGATCATGATAAAATACAATTATATTTGTTTTCTTTCCACATTAAATTTTTCTAAGGGTTTACAAGATAGATATTAGAAAATGTACAGGGTAACACAGTAAATATTATTCAGTCTATTTTCTCTTTAAAACTTATTAACTATCCTTTATATACCATGTCAACTATGGATAAACTTAAAAAGACAGAATTAAGAAATGAAATATGGCTGCCTATTTTAAATTATATGATCATATGATAGACTTTCAATCTTTAATGCTTGAAAGAACATGAATTTTTGAGCATCTAAAACTAGGTATATGAATCAATAAATTGATGTGTCATCCTCTGATATATGGGGCTGAGTATAAACCATAGACTACTGGTTCTTTGCTTCTGCCAACTATATTTCTATCAATATGTCAGCCAGGATCAGGGATCCAACACTTAGTAATATTTAACAAATGTTACCTCAGTTTATTCAGTCCTCTTTCTCACATTCACACCTACCTAAGAACACCCACTTAGGCTCTGCCGTTTGGCTTACAGTTTGTTCCTGTTATTGTTTGTTAGTTTACTTTTGGTTGATTATCTATCTATCTGTCTATCTATCTACCTATCTATCATCTCTCTCTGCTGTTGTTTTTGTTTTGTTGTTTTTGTTGTTGTTGCTATTGTTGTGATTTTGGTTTGTCTTTTTGTTTTGAGGGACAATTCAGCTCAGCTTTCTCCTCCAGAGTTATTCTAATCCACTCCCATTGAGAGATATTTTGCAAGTCAACGTTATTCTATCACTTAGTGTGGTTAATTTATTAAAATTTCTAGATTCCTCTTATACTATTTTAATTGAAAAATTATTGAAGCTTTTAAAAATCTTTTATTCTATAAAACTTTGATATTCATTTCCTTTTCATTGCATTCTCTCTTTCCTAATTTACATTCAAAATTTACAATGAAATTTCATTAGATATATTCTTTTGTCCTGCATATGACTTTATAATGCTAATGATCTTGTAATAGCTATATTTTAGCACCTATATTTTAGCTCCTGATAAATTTGTTTACCCTATGTTTTTAATTTACAAATAATCAGTTACTAGCTTTATGATACAACACTTCTACATGCATATAGAAATCTAAAGACAACCCTCAAAACTTACTCAGGATTAGCCAAAAGTTTTAAAATGATATTCATAAGTGATTGTGTTAAAATTTCCTTCTAGGGGAAATCTGAATTATAACATTCATTTTCCAGTTATATCTTGCACTCCCAAGCATAACAGTGTAAAATTGTTCAAATAGGATTGGTTTTATATGTGATACAGTTTTGCTTCATTGAAGACATCTTGGATATAAATTATTAGGTAGTAAAAATAGGGAAGTAGTGAATTCATTGAGTTTGCTAGTACTGAGTGGGTGTCTATAATGGACAGATGTAGAGAAAATATGATATTGATTTATTTAACAAAGTAGTACAGGAAGAAAAAGCTACTGTACATTAAAAGTGTAGAGGAAGAAAATGGATGAATTTATCTTTAATCAATGATCATACTGTTAATTTTTTACACATAAACGTTGAATTTAATTTGGCTACATTTGGCTTAGATATTATAATATTTAATAAAATTTTCTTTAAGAAATTATATGATCTATCCCAGCATAGTCATTAATAGAACTATACATCTGGAATTGGTATGAATTTCAAGTCATTTAAGATACTTGTTCATTTTCCAAATGATTTCTTAAATGATAACGTACTGTAGAATAACAGGGAGGTAGAACATTTTTGCAGTGATTTACATTATATAAAGAATAGTAATATTTTAATGATTTCTAATTCATGATGTTAATTCCTTGTTAAATAAAAAAATACTTTGTATGAGTATTTAAAAATGTAATATCTGTAGTGCAGTTCTCATTCTTTTTCTGAGATATTTCTTTATGCAATGGAAGGTCATTGATGCAGAAGCTCTTAACTGGTTCAGAAACAGAGAATAAATGTCAGTACAGTGTTTGTGTGGGTAGCTATGCCTGTATTGGCCAGATAACTTCCTATTGGGAGTGGCTCCTTTGAGAAAGATCCTTTACTTGACTTGGAGTTAGCCAATTATGCTACAATAACTGTCCTGGTTGTCTCAGGGATTACCTTGTCTCTGTCTCTTTAGGATTTGAATTTCAAGCCCGTAAAAGTATATTCTATATTTTTATATGGGTCTTGTGGTTTTTAAGTCCTCATGTTTGAGACATAGTAAAACCCCAGCCCCAAAGTTTTATATAATACAGAAAACAGTAAATCTTTGAGTCAAATTATACCTGACAAGATACCTATTCATGTTTTATGAAGTAGAAAATGCTTTCATTCATCATTGAATAATGTATATAGATCTTGAATTTTTTTCTCAATTGATTTGCCTGTGCAAATAATTTAGAATGGACTTACAGAAACATAGATGATAAAATGTACTATATGCCATGGGTGTGTTATAATATTAGGGAACAACAGTGTACAATTCATGGTTAACTGAAACATCATTATACAACCCATTCCTGTACTCACATTCTAAATATTATGTCATAGAAGTAGCATTCTTTTTTTGTTCATTGGGTATTTTCTTTATTTACACTTCAAATGTTATCCCCTTCCCCAGTCTCCCCACCCCAAATTCCCTATCCCATTCCCCCTTCCCCTGCTTCTATGAGGGTGTTTCCCCACCCACCTATCCACTTCTGTCTTCCTGCCCTTGCATTCCCCTACATTGAAGCATCTAGCCTTCATAGGACCAAGGGCCTCTCCTTCCACTGATGCCAAACAAGGCCATCTTCTGCTACATAAGCAGCTAGAGCCATGGGTCCTTCCATGTGTACTCTTTGGTTGGTAGTTTAGTCCCTGGGAACTCTGGAATGTCTGGTTGGTTGATATTTTCCTTCCTATTGGGTTGCAAACCCCTTCAGCTCCTTCAGTCCTTTCTCTCACTCCACAATTGGGTATCCCATTCTCAGTTCAACGTTTGGCTGCTAACATCTACCTCTGTATTTGTCAGGCTTTGGCAGAGCCTCTAAGGTGACAGTTATATCATGCTCCTGTCAGCATGCACTTCTTGGCATCCACATAGTGTCTGTGTTTAGTGACTGTACATAGGATGGATCCCCAGGTGGGGCAGTCTAATCAAGCAAGCCATGACACCAAGGATGAAGGCCAACAAGTTCTCTTTTAAAGAGGTAATAGTGATAGATGATTTTAGATTACTGACTTTGGAGATAATATACAATGCTTTTCCCAAATTTAAGGAAAGCTTAGGGAAAAAAGCTCAAAGAGAAGTAAGAGTGATCAGAATCTGCATCTCCATGGAGGAAATTGCTACATTAGAGAATTATGGAACAAAAGTCATAGATTTCAACACTGTAATGACACCAACAACAAATCAAATACAGCATGAGTAGGGTCAGTGTATATCCTGACTTCTTGACTTTTTAATATTCTGAATTTTACTTTCTGGTTCCCTTTTGGCAAAATTCAAACAGAAATTAAAGAACAAAAATTCAGTATGTGGTCTATGTAGAGGTCAGCTTCTGGAACAAACAGAATGCAGAGATGCAGTTGGGAGTAAAGTCATAAGATTTCTTTCAAAAGGCTATATCTCTTAATGACAGCATATTATTTTAAATGTCCTCTTACTCAAATAATTTTAAATATTCTTAGAATTTTACATTGGAAAAGTCTATTTTATTATAATATATCCAAAAATTATAGTAAAGAAGGAAAATAATTGAATTTTTGACATGGAAAAATAAGAGCACAGCATGCTATTCCTCCTTCCAGATATAAATATATTCTCTAAGGCTTTATTAACAAAAATATTTTGGTATAGCTTAAAGCATACATAAAATACACTGTAACATTAGAACAGAAGATATCAAAAGATGAATTCTACAGAGCCACATATATATAGTAAGGATCCATGATTCACAGAAGAATGATACCCTGGATTCAAATAATATATAAATTCAATGAGTGTTTTATTCTGAAGAAGTCTAGCATGCTAGGGGCTCCCCTTACCAGAAAAGAAAGACGTACAAGTGAGTTTGCAGGCCAGATTTAAAGCACATTAAGGAATTCTGGTGTAGGTGACCTCTATGTTAATCTGATGGGTCCATCTCTAAGCACATTCCATTATTGGGATGGGGTAGGGTCTGGAAACTTGATGGGGGTGATCTGGAAACTACTGCTGACCCATTTTCCTTGCCTCAAGCCAGAGGGTGGGCAGCTTCTGAAGTCTGGACTTGCCTGGAATTGCCCCATTCTTGGAAACAGAGACTTAGACTAATCTCCTTAACTCCCAAATTGAAGCCTGTCATGGAATCAGTCTAGCCTTCTCAACACACACACACACACACACACACACACACACACACACACACACACATTCAGTTTTGAATGTCTAATATGTGTAAAGTTGATGTGTTTGCAAAATTCCAAGGGAATAAAAGTCAAATAAAATATAAAAGATAAAGCTCATTCTAACGAATATTTTCTAGCAGTTTCAGTATCAGAAAACATAATCATGTCACTCATGATTATCAATTAGATAATGATCCAGACCATGTACAAGACCCAGGACTTTTCATGAATCATTGCAAAGCTGAAATTGTAGAACAACTAAGTACCCAGATAGTTCAGGAAAAACAGATGATATCAAAGAAAAGAAAACTAAATATTGCTTAGAGTACTGCAGAACATCACTCTTCAGAAAATATAGAAGCACAAATTTACCACTTTTAGTTGATTTATAAACCCAAGCATGTACTAGACTGATATAGTCCCAACTTCCAGAGTCAAATAAAGACTGTCCACTTGCAGTCTCTGCATCCTGATGTTAGTCATGGTATCTGTATGTTGAGTTGGCAACCTGACAATGTCCTTGTGAAGCAGAACAGCTGTGCAAAGTATGAAGACTGAGACAAACCAGGAAGCTGTCCCTGCCTATAAGCAGTTGTCAGTTAATTAGTTATTTTACTTGTTGCTATGACAAAATGCCAGACAAAATAATCTTAAGGGTGTAAAGGTTTAGCTTGGCTCACAGTTTAATTGTATTATTTATCCTGACTTAAAAGATTTGGGAAAGGATTATGTGGCATGTGATCACATTGTAGTCAGGAGCCTAAGGACAACATTAACTTTCCTCATTTCCGCCGTTGAATTCTAAAGAGCTGTAAAACAAAAGTTGCTCCCTTTCTGGTTCCTGCAGCTATGGTCAAAACAATCAGAGATATCTTAAGACCCACATAGTTGTTCAAAGACATGATCCAGTAGCCAGTAGCTATGAGAAATTTCGGAACAGCCACAGATGCATCAAAGCAAATACAATTCCTTCTCATTTAGGAGAATCTCTGTAGCAGATGTGGGTACTGACATGGCTTTGCATCAGGAAGCTCTATTTCAATATGATAGATTTAGATGACACTTAAATGACCACCACCTGCAGTCACTCTTTCACAGCCTGGGATGAATAGAAGTTTTATAACTCATATATAGAGACATTACCCCTTTGGAGAAATGAAAGTGGACCTGAACAGAGGACACCCCACCTTTCTGTGCACACCAAATTCCTGCCTACAATTTTAAGCAGACAGTAGTGTTAGCCTGCTCTTGAAGATAGAGATGCTAGATATTATCTCTGAGAAGGAACTTCAGAAAGAAGACGTAACTATGGGACAGATAAAATATCAAGAAAAGTTGACTGACGTGCTACTCCAGTACACAATACAAAAATCCACTAGAAATATTTAAAGTTAACGTGTCTGATTGTAGTTATAACAACGTTAAGATGTTAATCATCACACTGGAGTGATAGTTTTAATGTGAATAAAATGTGGTGTACTTCTACAGGACTGAACCTAGGTTCTGAGCACCTATTCTTAGCACTTCACAAACGCCTGGAACTTCAGTTCCAGGGTATCAAAGCCCTATTTGGGCTGATGTGGGCCGCTCTAGTCACTTTCACAATCACATACACATAAATAAAAATAAATGTTTAAGTAAAACAGCTACTCAGATTTTGACTCTAATTCTACTCAACCCTAAAATAACTACAAATGTTGATGGTATGTGTGGTTTAAAGTTGATCCTTGGAAATACTTTTAATAAGGAAGAATCAAACCAGTCTACAATGTGGTAGTGTTGAGAGATTCATACCAATGAAAGAGCTTGTTCTTAGAGACAGGGCTTTCTGGCAGGAAATCTGGGTGAATGAATGATTGCCTCTTTATTCTGGGTATTCTGAATTAATTATTGTCAATGCAGTTTTTATTGACAGATATTATTCTCTATACTTGATGAAACCGAATGCCCATACTACTCCTTCTACTTTCTGAAATGAGTCTGTTATCACAAAACCCCTACCAGATGTTGGGGCAACACTCTTAGCCCTCCCTGTCTGGAAGAAAAAGAATGGCATAAACCTTAAAAAATAAATTATTAGGCTGGCACAGGAATCAATACATAAAGCATTTACAACACAGGCATAGAGACATGAGTTCCCTCCCAAGCACTGACATTACAAAGCTGAGTGCAACTTCTTACTCCTCTAATTCCACCTCTGAAGAGCCAGACATCCTCCCCCCCCCAAAAAAAAAAATACGGGACTTTTTAGACAGTCCAGTTGATTTTGGTCCCCGTGAAAAAGTCTTGTCTCAAAATTATGGTAGAGAGTCATTGAGTAAAACAACCAGTCTTGAGCTCTAGCCTCCAGATGTCTACAGACACATGGTTTACACAAACATTCATGGATGCACATTCTTTACCTCTAGCTCCACATGTCTGCATACACATGTTTTATACACACATTCATGTATACTCATTCAAGTGTTTTTATATATATATAGATAGATACATAGAGATACAGAAGTCTTTTTCAGACATTCTGTTATATGAACAATAAACAGACAACACTCAATTAATGTTGAAGATTCATATTTGGGTTATTAAAGTATTACATTGGTCAGAGACTGCTCCTCATGAGCAGTAGCTGTAGCACCGGAAAGATGGTGGAGGAAGGGGAAAGAAAAAAGATTCCTTTGGTTCCAGAAAATCTCCTGAACTATTGGAAGGCTTATCAAGCCTTCAAAGCCACTCAGGCAAAGCAGGAAGTTTTGGCAAACAGAGAGAAGGGAAAGAATTCAGGTTTAGAGGACTAGAATTTTTTTGTACATGATTCCTGGTGGCAACAAAGTGACAAGGTGTGTGTCCAGCTACTAGAAGTGAAGCCTCCTGCTTTGGAGGTGACTGATAAACATGCCTTGGCCTTTGTTATACACATGGAAAGGACTGAAGGAGTGAGTATGTTGGTAAAGAGCACCATCATGAAACTTGACCTGAAGAAATTGATCAGTGGGGAGTCTTTGTCAAGGTCAGCCCTCAGAGTGTAAAAATACTGCACAAGGTGGAGCTTTATGTGACCTGGGGATTTCCAAATCTGAAGTCTATCCAGGAACTCTTCTTGAAACATGGACAAGCAAATATTAACTATAAGATTCTTCCTCTGACAGACAACATGGTGATTGAGGAGCACCTGGGGAGATTTGGTGTCATTTGCCTGGAAAACCTCATCCATGAAATTGCCTTCCCTGGGAAGCATTTCCAGGTGATCTCTTCATTCTTTTCACCTTTCCACCTCTCTGCGGCCTGTCAGGCTATCAAGAATAGAGTGGGCTTCCTCAAGGAGATGGGATCACCTGGTTACCTGGGGAGAACAGATCAATTAGCTCATCTGGCAGCTCAGCTAGAGCAGGAGTAGGTTTTCCAAAAGCACTCATTGGAAGTGTTTTTGTCTGTTTAAAATTATCAAGTATCTTCAGAGAAGACTATTTTCTGCCTTCAAAAACTGGAGGAAGTGTCTAGGAGAACGGCAGTAGGGTGTGAGCACTGAAGATTCTTAACATAGCCCGTTCCATGGAAAGGGACTATGGTCCTTCAGGTAGGCCGCCTGTCTCTGAAATCAATGCAAGCTGTGGAGGAAAGAATTACTCTGCTTCATCCTGCCTGCCTTCTGTCTTGGTATTTAATGTTGGTTGGGCAACTAGCCCGAATATCTCTCCCACCCCCTCCAAGACTCTTAAAGCAGTGTGCCGACCAACGGGCACACTTGAATCTGGACAAAAAGGGTCTTGGTTTTACATTTTATTTTTGTCAGGATAGGTAGCCTTGTATAGCCCTGGCTGGCCTTAAACTCCACAGCAGTCCTGCCTCCTCCTCCTAGGTGCTGGGATTATATGTGTATAAGCCTGAGGGATTGTTCCTCAGACAGAAAAGGCAGTTAGAAAGGTGACAAAGGCCATGCTTGGTCTTGTGCTGTGAAGTTCTGTTGCAACTGCACTGTCTGCTTTGGAACCTCTCAGGAAAAGGGGGAGCTCTGGCTGGATGCTGTGGAAATAGTCCTTGACTTGTTGGCAGATGGCTGGCTTGGCTTGGTCTTTGTGGTCATGGTTGGGAGTGTAGAGAGGCCTTTTATGGGAGGTTGTTCATTACCAGAAAGCCTTCTCCATTGTTCTCCACAGCAGATCTGAATGAAAAGAGACAGTCCGTGGTTTTAAGGTATTGTTATGGCAGAAAGTAGATGAGTAAAACTGTACCCCATGTCTCAGGACAGGCCTGAGGTTAAATATCTTTTGCAGGGAGGAGTGTCTGGGAAGGAAAACTTAATTGACTAAGTCCTTCAGGCCTTTAGGCACCTCATTAAAATGGAGATCTGTCTTGAACCTACATGACCTGTGGTCATGTCATCTACCTGTGAAGGGGCTTGGCACATTTCCTTTATGTGAATGATGGCCACAAATCTCTGGAGGGTTCTGGCGATGGGGGTGGGTTGTAGCTACATGACAGGAGCCTGGTGCCCAGGAGCAGGGCAAAATCCTTCACATCCCTTGAAGGTCACCTGTAGTTTCTAACCTTTGCTCAACCCAATACCCAATCATGTTCTCCTCTGCACCCCTCCTTCCTTCGTCTCCATTCCCTCCCAGATCCCTTCCAGGTCTTTCCCTGCCTCCACCTTTGTGATTGATTTCTTCTCCGTATAAAAATCACCCCTTTTAATTTGCCATACCACATACTTAAAAAGACAGGTTTATAAATTCAAAACATATGTAATGTCTAAGGTACAAAGTTTAAACTGAAAACCTTTTGGGTTTCAGTAAGTCTGTCAGTAAGCAGGTAGTACTCTATTATGTCATCAAGAAAAAAATCTGTTTATGAATTTCTCATAAATGATTTAAATGTTAGCTATCAAATCTGTTAGATTCATTCCTTAGATGATAAATTATTGTGTTGTAAAATTGTGGGTTTCTTAAGCAAAAGTATTAAAAGTCTTTTATAGTTTTTGTTGGCATGAATTTTATAAATGCTAAATTTCTATTATAATTGAAAAGTACAATTTCTTCTGTTGTATACACCTAAAAATAGATTAGATGATAATTAATGTACAAAATATTTTCAAATATTAAATGAAAGATATCTTTCTAATGCATTCAAAATCTGTTTTGGGTTCTGGTCATTGTTTTCTGCAAAATAGACAAATTTCTTCACACATGCCCTTTATGATAGATTATGCCCATTATGATAGATTTTAGTGAGCATATGCTAAACTCATCTCTTTTCTTGTAGTTATAACAGTGTGTTTATATAAACTCCCTTCAGCCTTCTTTGTAACTTTGCTTGTATTTTTATTTTTATTTACCATCTTCATCAACTTTCATTTCCATATGACTATGAATAAAGTTGGTGTATATCTTTTGTGAATATATGTCTATAATAAGTTTTCATTTTATTTTCGTTTATTTACATTCATTCTAAGCAAAATAGGTATGTATTATACATATATTTTGACTTCATCACTTAAATGTATTTTCATAATTTATATTTAAAGATAAAGCATTATTATTGATAGATTGACACTGTTCTTTCAAGCTTACAAAAGTAAAATGGCTAAGCTACAACTCCAGTTTCAGCGGATCTTTTAAAATTTTTTACATGTTGGTTTTAATCTGAGCATTTTATTTCAACATTACATATGTTTTGAATTTATAACCCTATCTTTTTAAGTATGTGGTATGTCAAATTAAAAGGGGTGATTTTTATACTCATTCAATATCATCCAGAAGGAAGACACAATGCCTTAGTACATGATATGACAATATCACCCAAAGATCATCTTAAAGAAAATATAATCACTCCTTCATCTCACATGTTCATTCCTGTGAACTCATCATTCAGTCATGTATTATCATATACGACCTAGTTCCATTCCTTGCTTCTTAGGTAACTCTCAAAACCAATTTACCTGTTTCCATAGCATTACTGACTTGATGGAAAGTCAAACTGTCTTCAATGGTTACAATAAAATTACACATATATAATATATGTTTAAGGTATAGTTGTATTGTCTATATTATATAATATGATAAATCTGTCAACATGAGTAAGTGAATGTATACCAGCAGAAGAATGAAAGTAATCTGTTTACTACAGAGTGAAGGTTCTATTTCCAATTACTACATGCAATATATTTTACACGTTTTTTGGAAATTTTAATTTAACTATAACATTTATTTCTCCCCTTCTTTCCTCCAAATGCTTCCATATATCACTCCCAGCTTTCTTTAAAATTCATGACCAATTCTTTTATTAATTTTGATTACACATTACTACATGAATACATGTTTATGTATATTAATATACATATATATTCTAAATATAACCTGCTCAGTCTGTATAATGTTACCAGTATTTATTCTCTTTGCAATAGCTGGAGAACACAGCCAATAAAAATGCAGTTGTGAATACTAGTCCCCATGAGTAAATTTACAAAACATTCTTTTACCTAAAGCTCAGGGAATATTGAGAAAGAGGGTCAGAAAGATTATAACATTTAGAGGACCAGAGAGTTTGTTATATGCTTGTATATCCAAAAGGAGAGCTCAAGGGAACATTCCAAATTGCATGAGAAAAAGTCGATGAGGCTTTAACAGTACACATGAATTGCAAAAATCCAAGGAAAGCTTGGAGCAAAACAGGTGGTTTCCCAGTGAAAAGCACACCAATTGTTCAGAGCAAACCAAACCTCGAAAACATAGTTGAGGTTTTAGATATTTCTTATCTCAGAATTTTTAATTAAACAGCATTACTGAAAAGACCAAATGACATTACCTGGTTGATTAAACAAGGTCCAACAACTAGCTCATTTAAAGGACATCTATCATGTGCAGAAAGCAAACAAATACTCAAATCTACAATTATCAGTCAATTTTAACAATCTACAATTTTAACACTGGAAAAAGTTACCCTAAATGATAAAACCCTAGACTGCAATCATCACATGAAACTCATGAAACAAGCTCTAAGCAAATAGATATGAAATGAATTAAAAATATATAACACATAAAATGAAACATTTTATAACATATATGTGTTCTCTATATCCTTATGTGCCACAGAAAAGATTTTATGTTTTCTAAAATTATAAATACATAATAGCATCTGTCAATATTGTAGAAATATCTTTGCTCACTGAAAAATGAATGATTGCAATATTTGATTACATATAAGTTTGCTCCATAAAAGTCATCAAATTTAATTAATGTCTGTTGGTATAATTTTTGTGTGGATTTATCCCTGTAGGCATGAGCATTATATACTATAATTTAACATCCTTGAGTCAAGATAAATGTACAAAAAAGAGAAACAATGTTTATTTTCTCAGAATTGATAAGTTTGACAAGATTTTTAATGATCTTGATACTGGTATTTTAAAACATCTATTTAAATTATGGTTATGACAAAAATCTGGGCAAGGTCATTCACTGAAATAATATACAGGAAGTTTTTCCTCTTTCCAGAAATTCACATGGCTAGCTTTTGAAAAAGACATATCTTACCACAACCCATCATCTATAGTATCCTCAGATTTATAGTATTTACTACCCACAGTCCATATTGGATATAGATAGATAGATAGATAGATGATAGATAGATAGATAGATAGATAGATGATAGATAAATAGATAGATAGATAGACTCTTAGTCTGCCCAATACTGCTAAGCCTATAACATATTAGTTTTATATGACAATTTCTGGCTATCTCCAGTAACACATTCATACAGCAAGATCCAGAAAGTAGAGTTTACCAAATTCACATTGCAAGATCCATAATTTCTTTGTCATTTTGTGAACTATTATTCTACTTCTCCAGCAATTTCTACATCTAATCTTTGTCTTATATTGTTTAAAGTTACTTTTGTTTTATTACTCAAACACCAGTATATTTTATAATTCTTTACATTGACATTCCTTGGTCTAAATTATTATGTGGTTTCTTTCTCTTGACTAAATAGTGACTGATATACAATCTAAAGTCATCAATCTTGAAAGCATTATTAAGACTCTTAATTTTACATTTCCTGATATAATGGCAACCCAAGTCTTATATCTTTTCAGCTAGGATACATTTAGCTTTGGATCAATACTCTGAAGATTAACTACTGCTTTGCAACACAATAGTATTTCTTTAATAGACTCTTTTCAAAATCATTCTGAGATATTTATTGTTCTCTTATATTTTCCAGAAGACCTATTCTTTAGTATTATGTCATCAGCCCACTTACAGTATAGTAAAGAAAGGAAGCTTGTGTTTGTAGACATATTGAATGTGTTGTTTTTTAGTATGGTTATGAGGTAGGTTATTTCAAAATCAGGTATGATATTGGGAAATATCACATTGTTTAATTTGCTACTGAAAATCACAGGACTTAAACTATACAGGTACCATGGTAGTGACTGATGGAGACAAACTCTTGGTCTAATAAGTGTAAGAGTGTCAGACAAATTTATCATAGACTCATATATCACTGATTCTCTTTACTTTTTTACATATTAAGGATGTTAGGGGAATAAAGTTTATTATTAATTTTTTATAAATTTCTACTTAAATATTGTGCTATATGACTGGTAGAATAGGGAAAAATTAGCTTCAGCCTCTGGGACCTGTTTAATCCTAGAACCAACATTGAAACAAAACAAAATATAAACAAAAACATATCAAAGAAAAACTACCTGAAAAAAAAAAAAGAGGTGTTAAGTATTCAGATGGTACAGTCAACAGATCTGTTTGAGTTCAAGGCCAGGCTCATAAACATAGTAAGCTCTAGGCTCAATAGGACTACTTACTAAGACCATGTGGGAAGGGATAAACAATCTATATCGTGGCACTGGTTAACTTCGTTATATAGTTATGGAGAATTTTGAGGCCCTCTGAACTGCAAGCCTAATATACTTCTTGAGGTCCAAATCACTAAGAGACTCTGCTTCAAAAGCAATATTATATAATATCTGTGGTAATCCTTTCATGTCCATCTGGGCACACATGTACACACAGACATGCGCAAACATACATACACGGAGACACACGCAAACACGTGCAAACCTTCATATATACAACAAATTCACATATACATGTAGATAAAACATTGGACAGATATGCTGGAATTCTTTGTCTTTGGACACAAAAACAACAGCAAAAAAATTTGCTGCAATTTCAGTGGTATTACTTTACAACACACACACACACACACACACACACACACACACACACACTGAACAAGCAAACAAACAAAGCTAACAGCTAACTTCAATCTATCCTAAGAATTACCAAACAAAAACAAAACCACAGAAGAAACAAACAAATGTATCCAGAAACCATCTGTTGGAAATGGTGGATGTCAAGGCTGGGGTTGCTTTGCATATTCTGCACTTGTATACAGAGGAATTTTAATCCAGCAATATGATTGCTCTGGTAAGGAGTTACATTCAATGGCCTCCTAAGCTATGTGATCAGGCTGGAATACAGACATGCCCTAGATTACAGACTGAATTTTTTGGAATACAGACATGCCTTTAATACACAATTTTAATACAACACAATGAAAATAAGGTTAGGTTATAGAGGGAAGCAACCATGTTTGAAAATGACATCAAATTGAGGGGCAAACAATGTGACAAATCAGAGAAAAAATTGACAGAGTGGGTCAGAGATAGGATACCCAAACTCTCATGAAAACAGAACAGGAAAGCAAGACTACTTTAGATAGAAAGATGAGAGAGAGAGAGAGAGAGAGAGAGAGAGAGAGAGAGAGAAAGAAGAAGAAGAAGAAGAAGAAGAAGAAGAAGAAGAAGAAGGAGAAGAAGAAGAAGAAGGAGAAGAAGAAGAAGAAAGAGAAAAAGAGAGACAGAGACAGAGACAGAGAGAAAGGAAATTTTACCAGGACAATTTTACAGGTGACAGATGAAGCTAGAGAAGAGCACTTTTACCAGGACAGTTTTACAGGTGACAGGTGAAGCTAGAGAAGGAGAAGAAGACAGGATTTGAACAGATTCCCAGAGTTATTTTGAGTTAACCAGTGCAATTAATTCAGAAGCTGAGGGAAACCAGTTCAAATCAGTCATCTTGGAGGGCATTTTAGGACAGAACAGCTGAGTTGAAACCAGCCAGTCTTGGCTCAGAAACAAAACTAGAAATTGTGAGATTTTTCAGTAGTAAGCCTTCTGGAGGACAGTTCCATCTGGCAAACAAAGGAGATGTTTACATCTGGTACCCAATGGGATTGGAGAAAAAGGAAAACCTAACAATGTTGCACACAGCAGAGGACATCTGGCAGAAGTGTTGTAGAGGACAGGAGACATCTCACAGAAAGCAGCATAGCAGAAATTTACCTGTGATCATCTCCAGTGGAAGTGTTTGTGTCTTGTCTGTGCAGATTTATAAAGATATGACTGTCCCTTGATAAATGCAAAAGGGAAAAAGATTAGCTGAAATGTATTAGATAATATAAAATTAAAAAAAAAGGGAAAAGAAGACAAAAAAACCCTGCTGAATTAAATCAACCTCTAAATTTTAAGGATGTTTTAATATCAAAGTGGAAACCAAAAAATGTTTTATGTTGAAGAAGAGGATTTATCTATATTTTCACAGGTGATGAAAGTTTAGGAGTTCCATCAAAATTGAGAAAGATTCAATCTTAATTAAAGAAGCTTCCACATGAAAGACAAGACACAAGGAAGGAAGGAAGAGGCACAGAAAGACAGAAATACAGATAAGCAGAAAGATAATCCCCTCTGAATGGGAACAACTTAACAAACTGACTGAAAAGGGACAGATAGTTTATCAGACTGGCAGACTGGAAAACCTTGACCCTGAAATGGACATTTGCTGAAAGACAAATGATAAGGACTGCAGTTATGAAGGATCTTTGCATCAAAAAATCTTCATAAGAACATCGGACTGTTAAACTTATGGCATTGATAATTATGACTGTTGGAAGAGTTAAACTGTATACAATTTTTAGCTTACACAAAAAGGGGTAAGAAATATTTTAATCCATCAGCATGTCTGCTCTGTCAAAGGATCACATCCAAAAACCTTCAAAGTCTCAGTGATCCAACATGAATGAAATACTTTTAATCCTTCTCACTGGAATATGTCATGTGGTTAGTACACACCATTAATCCTAAACAATGATGTGTAAGTTAATTTGTAGAAAGAAGCAACCATGTTTTAAAAGAACACTGAATAGAGGGGCAGACAAAAGTGAAGAATCAAATAAAGAATTCACAGAATGAGTCATAGATAGGAAAAGCCCAACTCTCACAATTGCATACAGAATAGGGGCACCTTAAGAGAACAGTAGTTAGAGAAAGGACTGAAGGATCTGGAGGGTTTGCAACCCTATAGGAAGAACAACAATATCAACCAATCAGACCCTCTCAGAGTTCCGAGGAACTAAACCACCAACCAGAGAGTACACATGGAGGGACCCACGGCTCCAGCTGTATATGTAGCAGAGGATGACCTTGTCAGGCACCAATGGGAGGAGAGGCCCTTGGTCCTGTGAAGGCTCCATGCCCCAGTGTAGGGGAATGCAAGGTCATGGGGAGGTGGGAGTGGGTGTGTGGGTGGGGGAACAACCTCATAGAAACAGGGAAAGGAAGGATGGGATAGAGGACTTTCGGGGGAGGGGGAGACCAGACAAGGGAATAACATTAGAAATGTAAATATAGAAAGCATCCGATTTAAAAAATGTTTTAAAAAAAAAAAAAATAGCAGTGCAGACAGAAAGAGGGAGGTGGTAGTTTTGTTGGGACAGTTTTAAAGAGACAGGTTTTTGGTGAAGAAAGAATGAGCCATAGAATGAGAAGTGATCAGAAGGTTAGAACAGATTGCCAGAGTTTGTTTGAGACCAAGCAGCTTAATTCAATCAGATGCTGAAAGAAGCTCATTTGAATCAATCAATTTAGTGAGCAGATTGGGCCAGAATAGCTGAGTTGAACCAGCCAGCCAGAATTCAGAAAGCAAGAAAGGGTCACTTTATTCTTGAGTAAGCCTCAGTAATGACAATTACATTTGTTGGCTAAAAGTTACTTTTACACAGGAGAATGAAGAGATGCTGTTGGAGGAGGCTTTGGTGTGCTGAGAGCATGGTATTACTTAGTGTTCAAGGTACTGGGGTGGCATGTGGTAGAGCAGGACATTTCTGCTGGAATTGTGGGGAAGGGGAGAGGATTCTGCTGTAAGAAGTGTTTAGAATATGTAATTCCAAGACAAAGCTTAAAACTCACAATTGTTTATATTTAAAAAGAAAATCTGAGTTCTTTCTAAAACATAACTTATTGTTGCACCTCAAGACTCTTGAAAATAGAAGTCAGTCCTATAAGAGCAATTCACAACAGATAATACTAAGGACAAAAATAAATAAAGTAAATACTAAAACAACAATCATTCAAATAAACAGTTGATTATTTGGAGAAAATATTAAGATTGGTAAACACAGCCAAACAGACAAGGACAAAGAGGAAGAAAACACAAAAATAACATAACTAGAGGTTGAGAAAGTCACTGCAATGAATGAGACCAATTTGGTAATAAAATCTCTCCTCTCAAAGAAGAGAACAAGACTAAACACATTCCCTCCTGAAGTTTATGAATCTTAAGGAAGAAATAATTTGTTCCACAAAATGGACAATGAAATAATGCTGACATCATTGAATTTTGTTAAGGTATTTCTTAAAATAAAATTAACTAAAAGAGATAAAAACAGTTAAAAAGTTTACATGCTTTTTAATAAATGAATGTGAGTGAAGGGTTGCTATGACAATATTGACACACAGCTTAAGTATCAAAAGAACATGGATCAAAAATAAATAACAACATATGAATATATACCACTTGAAAGAATTTCTCAGCAAAGAACAAATGACATGTGTAACATCCTGGCTTGGCCCTAGAAAAGAGACAGACATGGAGAAGAGCCTGATTGTCAATTTATGTGATTAGTTCTACTGACAGATACAATGGACTTGTAAAGGAGAAGAGATTAACCCCAACACTTCCAAGATAATAAAAATGTCAGTGAAGATACATAATTAAATGCTTTATTTATTCCTTAATATCTTTGAACACTGGAATTTACAGTATACACGCCTAAAGGAAACTGAAAATCTAGGCTTCACTAACCAAATTGCAATTTTTGTATATAACAATACAGAGACAATTATTTTTTATATTTTTGTTGAGGAACAAATGTATTTATATGAATTTTATAAGATGGCTTAATGTTTAATGGAATGTAATCTATAAGAGATCAAGCAAAGCTCTTTCCTGCTACCAGTGTCAAAAATCTTCTTTATAATTCACTTAATATATTTCTTTTGCCATTTTGAAACTGATTGTATGTTTCAATCAATTACCCTGTGTATATGAAAAGAAAAAAAATTGCATTTTATTCGAAATACAACAATTCTAAAAAAAGAGTAATCCTGAAAACAAGATAGTCATTTGTTTAGAAATAGCTACAGCAACAAGAGAGAAGTACTTTAGTTGCTTAAATATGAAATCACTTTAAAATATTATGTATTAAACTTAAAATTTTCATAGTTTGCTGAGTCCTGCATAGTCGTGGAAGGGAAAGCATGATATAGTTCCCACCCCTGGACACAGCCAGCAGGGCATGGGCCTCCAAAAGTGCTGATGGTTGTTGGATGTGAGGCTTGTTGTATAAATATATATATACCTTATCCAAGGTTAATCACTTCTAATCAGACAGCATGAATCTGGGATCAAGGTGGTGTCCAAGTCTGTAGCAAAAAAACATAAACACTGTGACCTTCAAGATAATCCTTAAGGCTGAGGGTATGAACTCTAAAAATATAATTTTAAAAATATATAAATAGGATTCCTCAAAATGCAAAACATAAGGATGCAATATGAGTTATATAAGAAGATTCACAAACCTAAAAGAAAAGAGGCACTATGAGCCAGTTTGTCAGAATGATACAAAGGCAGGCAGATTACTGAGTTCAAAGTCATCCTGGGACAGAACAAATTTAGGCCCGGGCATAGTAGGGGCAGTAATCACAGTTGGATCCCACAGAGCTAGCTTATTGTCTGTGCTTACAGGGTCAGGCAGATCACTGAATTCATTTTCAATGTTAAAAAAATAAGTAAATGTACTTGTTGTATTTTCCTAGGGTCTGAGGTAATGGAATGCTGATTCCTGGAACAATCAGAAGGAAATGTAAAGTAAATGATTGAATTGATATGTAAATAAAAGACTGGGTATTGGTCTGTGAGAGCTGAGTTATCTGGAGATCTCCAGAGAAAGTTGTCTTGAGCATAACACAGGCTGTCAACATGTACCCACGATTTGATTTCGAGTTGATTTTTACACTGTGCCTGAACACCCTTTCATTAGGTTCTTCAACCAAGCCAAGGCAGGTTCTTGGCCACACTCATAATGAATGACACATTCAGAAGTATCTGAAGACTTTATGTACATGAGCCTGTTTTAAGGGATCTTTAGAGTCACAAGATTTATAGAAGGTACATGTTAAGAATATGAATATCTGATATCCAAAACAAGAGATATTAATAAAAGATATGCAACTGGATGTTTTTAGCCATAAAAAGAATACTTTTATAGTTTTCAGGCAAATGAAAGTCAATCAGATTATTCCGGTCTCATCAAGACAAATACGGTGTTTATTCTCATAAGTGCTTCATACATTTTAAATATAAATATAATTATACATTACCTAAAAGTAGAATAGAAAACTGTCTAGATGATCAAAAGGGACTAACGCGAATGGGGTGAGGAGATTTTTCAGAAAGAAGAGATGGCCAGCATACAAATATATTTTTAAATGAAGATGTCCTTTTGTAAGGGTGCTATGTACAGTGAATAAAGACAATAAAACATTTGTTAAAGAAATCTCAGCTGGGCAGTTGTGGCTCACGCCTTTAATCCCAGCACTTGGGAGGCAGAGGCAGGTGGATTTCTGAGTTCGAGGCCAGCCTGGTCTACAGAGTGAGTTCCAGGGCAGCCAAGGATACACAGAGAAACAAAAAAAGAAAAAAAAGAAAAAAAAAAAAGAAATCTCAAGAGCAATATCCAACAAACAAACAAACAAACAAAACAAAACAACTAAAGCATTGAAACAAAACAAAATAAACCTTTCAAATGTAATGCCATATGATAGAAAATATTTATGTGCTAAAAAAAATATGAATACTGATCCTTTACCTTTTCTCCTAAACAAAGTATCTGAGTATAGTCCAGACAGGCCTTGAACTCACAGCTAGTGTGTTGCAACAGTCTTTTAAGTACTGGGCATGAACTTTCAAGCACAGCTCCCTCCTAATGTTTTTAAATGAGTAAGTACAGTCTTATGTAGGATATGTATTTCTTTTTTATTCTTTTTCGCATTTATTATTTTATTGTAAATGAAAAATTTACATATAAATACATATTTATATAATTACATATTTAATTATATATTTTAATAAAAGAAGCTGTATGTGCAATAAGAATATGAATTTTAAAATATTTAATATTAATCATTGAACAAGAGCTAAAACACAATTGCTATTATTGTTAGTGTTGTGTCAGTTCTTAATATGTTGTAATTCTCATATCTCAGACTCATAATCATTTAACTTCTGCCCTAAAAATGCTAGACTACAAATATCTAGCTCTTCCATAATTGTTAATAGTACCATAAGTATAATGTAAACCTCTTAAACTGGGAATCATATAGCCTCTTCTATTCTGTGGTGAGTATCTGCCTTAATGAGTCACAGTTCTGTTGATTTCAAGGCATTTTGTACATCTTTAGTTACTACACACTGAGTATTTGGAACAAACAAGTTTAGAACAAAGCACTTACACATTAAAGATTTTTTTTCTCAAAGAATCATATAACTGTATCATAATAATAAAAGAGATGCCATGTGCTACAAAGCTGAGCTTCTTCAAGGATAATAACCAGCTTCTATGGATTTATGATGCATCTCTGCAGGGCTGCTCTGTATAAGTGGATTTACTTATAAAGGTGAATCTGATTTTACATATGAGACTAAACAATAACTGCAAATTCAATGTTACTAGTGCATGATTTCCTTTGTGTTTCAAAGTTAGTAACTTGAAAATATTCTTCATAACAAGTTATATTACTTAATAGTAGGAAATAAATGATTAAGATTAATGAGTAATTATTTTCAAAAGTCTAACAGAAGAGTTAAGCTTGTTATCAAAAAACAAACTAAAATGCTAAATCACATTTTAAAAGATCCAAGAAAATTTAGCATGTAGCCTGCATTCAAGCAAGGTACACTCTACGCTGTGCACAAGTAGATAGTACATTTTACCAAGTTTAGGGAAGAATCAAGGTTTTTCTAAAGAGGTTATATAATTTTTATTCAGGGAATTGAACCTGATTCCTCTGGAAAATCAACCTATGCTGTAAACATCTGAACCATCTATCCAGCCTTTATGCATTCTTATTTTAACTACAAAAAGTTTGAAATAAACTTAATTTTTTGATACACACATATACACCATTCACTCATATATATTGCACACACGTAGACACACACACACACAAACAAACACACACACACACACACATACACACATATGGTCAAGTCAGAGAAATTATATTTATATATGTTTAAGCATATTTAATGGTTTCATTAATATTTAATAGTTTTATTAATGACACACAACAAATGGATAGGTATGTGAAATGTCATGTCAAGCAACAACAGTAAGAGAGACAATCCATGCTCACTTTTACAGTGTTTTCAATTTGCTCAATAAATACCAATGCTGTGTATTAAAGCATCAAGGTTTATGTCTCTTTTTTCAGCATATGAGAGTAGTTATTTTAGTATTTGAAAGAATAGCTATAATTTCACAGTGACTGCACTTGTAACACAGCCACTGGTTGTTTCTAAGTGATCCTTTTCACAGTGCCCATGCCAGTGTGTTTTAAATCTTGTCAGTTTTATAGTAACCACCTAAATTTCAAAATAACGCGATTTGATCTATACTTCCCAGATGAATACTAAAATTTTCTTATTTTTATGTGGATCACAATATTTTAATAAGAAAACCGTTACAATGTTAAGGAGAAATTTTTAGCATGACTGTTCCTAAGAGGCAGCAACATTTAGATTTTATTTATAAGTACAGAATTTAAGAAACTCTAATCTTTTATTTCATACTGAATGTTCTTTGAGTTAAAACTGTGAAAGAAATGAGCTTAGAATTATCAAACACCAAGATAATGAGAAAAAAATTCCATGAATGGTACAATCTAATTATGTGACATTTTTGTTTAAAAAATATTTTTAAAGAAGGTCATTATAAAAGATACTTATATATATTTATATAAATAAATACTTATATATATACTTATATATATAAATACTTATAGATACTTATATATATAAATAAATATTTATATATATTATTCATTTCAAGATATATAAAATGAATTCCTTCCTGATGAGCCTGGATAGCTTATTCCTGTAGAAAGTTTTAGAAATGACTGTGTATGACTTTCAAAGGTAGCCTACAGCTCACGTTTGCTTTGTTTGTCTTAAATTCCCATCATCTGGAAGATCACAGGTTTGCTACTCATTCATTTGTAAATGGTCATTTGTTCTTTTTATATTTTAGAATAAAGAAACATTGGCTGTGAATATTTCTCTAAAAGTAACTGCATGCCCATTTGAATTTATTTCTCTGGATTAATACTACAGATCTCAATGGTTAAATTCCTATAGACATATATTTATTCATATTTTTAATTGCTAGAGCATTTTCCAAAAGGGCTGTTTCATTTTACATTTATACATTTATGCATATGGCCTGCTTCCTCACACTGTCACAACACTTGACAAAGACTGTCTTCTTTACTCAAGACATTCTGTCTTGTGTGTCCTGTTGATCTCTTTATAATTTTAATATGTAACATTGTATTTTATTTTTCCTTTGTGTATATGTTCTTGCATTGTACATGTATGTGCATATGCACATGGATGCTCCTGGGTGTCAGGAAGCATGTTTCATTCTTGGAGCTGAAATTACAGGTATTGAGTTGTTAAAATTTGCACCTGGTTGCCAGGAATTGAACTTAGATATTTTGCAATGTTTTAAGCCACATAATTTTAATTTTTAAATAAAAACAATCTTAGGCCATAGGCCAAAGATCATTTGCTTTACTGAAGATACTATCAGTTATGTTTAGATAATAATTTTATAATTATAAAACAAAATATTATAGTATAAACATATTAACCATGAATAAATTTTATTCTGTTCATCATTATAATATGATGAACACTAAACATCTTACATAAAGTCCCCAAACACTATGCAATTTGTAATCTTTAAAGAAAACTATCAACATTTTATTTGCTATGAAACATCTCAGAATATTTTTATTCTGAGATGTTTAGTTTTTAAGAATATGTTTAGTTTTTAAGAATAATACATTTGGTATATGTAAAAAGTCTTAGCTTATAAGACATCTTAGCTATTCCCTACATGATAACTACCTTATAGTAATAAGACTTTAATGCATGGAATACAGATTTATTTTGAAGAATAGCTGTCTATATATTTTGTTGTTGTTGTTTAGCTTAAGGTTTTTTTTATAGGATTCCAAACAGTGGGAGTGGAAATATCTCTGATTCCGTTTGTCTGCTAGTGAGACCCTTTGCTTTCTACTGGGATGCTTCATCCAGCCTTTATATGGGGTTCTGGTTCTAGTATTATTGAATCTTTCTATGCCATGTTCAGATGATATCCCTTGGAAACCTGCTCTTTTCTGAAGGAAAACTGAAACAGAATTTGATCTGCAGTGAGGAGAGGTGGTGGTAGGTACTGGGAAGTGTGAATGGGGGTGTGAGTATAAGGTTGAGATGTACTGTGTGAGATAAAAATAAATGAATAGAACAAAAAATAGTTTCCTAGAAATATTAGGGAAAATGAAATCCATATTCAAAGATAACTATACCATCTTGAGATTTTAATCCAGAAATTGAACATTTGCCAGGTATTTAAAATGACATTAAACTAATTTAAAACAAATACAGATGTAACTGTCATCATTACTATGCAAATGTATAATTATCTGAATATAGAAGAAGATAAACCAAATGTGTTGGTGTGGCTAAAATAGA
This sequence comes from Rhynchomys soricoides, assembly GCA_019843965.1. Taxonomy (NCBI): domain Eukaryota; kingdom Metazoa; phylum Chordata; class Mammalia; order Rodentia; family Muridae; genus Rhynchomys; species Rhynchomys soricoides. The sequence continues at coordinate 8,096,786 of JADRCH010000243.1, forward strand.
TGCTTTTTCTTTAAATATTCATATTGATACTTTCCAATAAAAGAATTTTTAAAATTCTGTATTAAGTAAATAAAGAAAAATATTCAACAACAGATTCAATCAAAGAAGGGGCTAGAAATGATTAAAATATATATGTAAAAGAGGAAGCTAAATTAAGAAAATGAGAAATTCTAACAAGAAAGCTCATTCCATTCAAATTGTCCTATAAAAATTATAGAGACCAAAATTATAATTTTATGATGAGTTGTCATGGTAGATTCAATTCTAATTGGTTAAAAAAATAGTATCAAGAGCAAACTGCATTTAGATGATAGATGAATGTGAAATTTTCCGTTGAAGGCTTCACACTGAAATTCCCACACTTGCTCTACATACACCTATCACACTGATATATATATATGTGATTCAACTTTCAAATAAAAAAAATTCAGTTCCAGTTGGCAAGAAAATAAATAATAGCTACTTTTTTAAAAAATATCAAAAATTGTATATATCTATTTCATTCAATGTTCCATTCTCGATATTTGCCAAAGGAGAATGAAAACTAAGGGCATGAAACTAAGTCACCATGGAAGTGATTTTATTCAGTGTGCTTTATTGTGTATGTTTCCATACACAGTTTACTTTAAAACATGCTTTACAAAATGTTTAGTTAGCTTAACAAATGGTAGCAGCAGTGAATGATTATTAGTACATTATAATAATATATGTAAATATAATAGAACTCAATTTAAAAAAAACCTTCAAGATTCCACTAATATTTTAGGCTCTGATAAAATGAATCTCTAAAAAGGATAAATTAAGAAAAGAATAACAAATACCTCTTCTATCATCATGCCAAGATTCATCTGGTGTTTAATTTATGTTCAACTGAAATATGAAAACCATGTCCCTATATTTTATATCCTGGAAAAATGTACAGCTTAAATAGTTTTCTCTGTTTTCACAACTCTGGCAAAATAACAATGTTCCTGTCTTTTCAAATCCTACTGCAAGCATTAAAGAACCACCAGGTAAAACACATTACTGTCCAGTGTAATCACCCTTGTCTTCAGACAATCAAAACATTTTGAGTTCCAGTTTCGCATATTTGTCCACAGTTGTAAAGTCTGTGTTGGTCTCATGATGTATCATTTTGAGAGTTTCTAGCTCTCTGAGATTTTACCACTTTGTAAAATGCCTTTCCAACACTGTGGTAGTGCAGAAGTATTTTGCATCTTCTAACACCTGAGCATGATTGATAGTGGGTGAATCTAAAGACCTCTCACTCCATTCCCTTTGCTGGTAGACAGTGTTCATAAGGAGATTTGTTGTTCTATCTTTGGAACTTTTAAATAACAATATAAAATGAAATGATGTGTTTAACTGTATTTTCAGTATTTCTTTAAATCTTTCTCAAAATTTACCACAGTATGTACAATATTTGATTATCAAATAATATTATATTAAATTATATGTAAATTATATTATACATCAAAGACATTTTCAGATAAGAACTATTATGTCATCCAGTTGTCCTGTTCACTTGGTGGAATTAGTAAACAAGTGTATGGTTTAGATCTTTTGTCATTAGCATGCCCCTTTTATTTATTTATTTATTTTTATGAAGGCCAGGATAAAGACTACCCACTATTATGACTTCACATGTTTCCTCTTAGGTACCATAAGTTTCTTGTACAGTTGCTGACTCACATGCAAGCTATGGATATTACTGAATCATTTTGTATTTGCATACTTCTAGAAATTAATAGACACCCAGAAGGTACAAACTCATTGTCAAAAGATTGTAGAGAAAGTGAGGGGTGGATTCATGTGGAGTTGACAATTATGTGAAACAGTATTAGTGTTCAGATACCAACTTAAATTGTAAAATTATTCAAACTATTTTACTACACTGAAGTTCCATGGCAAATGGATAGTATATAAGGTAATAATATTATTACACAGCAAGTAAGATGATAAAAAATGACAGAGATTCCAAAAGCTGTCTTTTTACCCTTCCCATTGTTGATCTTTCAGAGGATCTGATTATGTTTCTAGCACTTACTTCAGGCAGCTCACAACCATCACTAACTCAGGCACTGGGGCATCCGATGTTCTGGTATGGCTTCAGTAGATACTCCACTCACATACACAAACCCACATTTGGACACACACATGCACACACACACACACACACTAAAATTAAAACTTAAAAGAGAATGCAGTGTACCTAAGATATAAGCTGTGTCAGAAGTGGCAGAAATTCCAATTCTTGAAACTGAAGTTCCACTAAGCCACAAATGTAGAATTTAGAAAAGAGTATTCTACTTTTGAGGGTTGGAGAACCTATAATGAGAAATCATATGAGTTTTATATGAATATATTTCATCCATGATCAAAGAATTACTATGTGTCTTAATTATAATACATAACATACATGCAATGGACACTTATTGAAAACCATAAAACAGCAAAGAAGTAATCTGTTTATTGTATATAAATAATACTACAGGAAAGTTGACTATAAATTCTAAAAAGTGGTCATAGAGATATTTCATCAATTTTAAACATAATGTGTCACTCGAAGTAATAAAGTGTTGATAGGAAAATGATTACTACAAGTAGGTAAATAATTTGTTAATTTTACTTTTTAATTTGGCTTGTGTTTGTCTTAGTGTATTTGTATTTGAACTAGTCTGTTTTATTTTTCCCTTCATATATAAGCTCACAAAAATTGAGAATAATTTTTAAAATATTAAATGTTTATATATAAATTTAAAAGTAATATTTAAGTTAATACTTCCCACATCAAAGACAAAATAATTACCATTGTCTGATAAACTATCAAAATCTTTAATCTTTTCAAATTTCAAGCATCAACTTTAAGTGCACATTATCTGGGCATGGTTGTCAGTGTCTACAACCTTAGTTTTGTAGAGTAGAGACAAGTGGATCCTGAGCATTTCCTAGCTAGCTAGAATAGACTAAAGCATGAGCTCCAGTTTCATTGAGAGAGAGTTGAAGGTTATAAAAGAGAGAACTAACAAGGAGCCCAGACATATTCCTCTCTCCTCCTCACACACAGAATGAGGCACTCACTCATTCTGGCATAATTATACAACACACACACACACACACACACACACACACACACACACAATTTACCCTAATATACACACTATATATACTAATATTTACTAAATATTTAATAAAATTATGTTTGTTTTCTGGTAAAATTACTTATGCAAGAAACTTTGCACTTACTATAAGGAAAATCTCTTATTACACAGCATAATTTCAAAAATAAGATTTCTATTGCCAATAACCCGTCATCCCTAAAGATGCCATATTTCTATCAGCCAAGCAAAATGTAAGACACAAAAGAAATTCAAATTCGACTCATGGACAAAGGACATTGTTGTTTTGCTGGAATGATAACTGCATTTTTACCTGTGTAAAGTACATATCTATCTTGAACTTGCTTTATTCCTTTATTACACATTTATATTTACTACGGCTAGCAGAATAAATGATGGCCATATAAAGTGTGTTGTTTATTTTATTTAAAAATTAAGATGAGGTTTTCTCTATGACTGGCACATGTACAACATTTTCTCCTCAGTTTTAAAGAATGGCAGCAAATGCACCTTTATCTGACATTTAGAATGATTAAATTTTGAAAAATCACTTGGCATATTCAGAAGGACTCCTCAGGGTACTCAAGCTGTATAAAGCAATGGATCATGTTAGCTTAACTTATACTTAAAATTTGCTGGCCTGATATTATTGTGTTAGGCACTATTGCTGAAATGAAAAACATGAAATTTCGCTGCTAGAGATCAAGTTTGTGCCTGCCCTACACTATAAATTAGCCCCATAATATTTTAAAATGCAATGTTTTCCTGCTTCTCGTAGTACTATGAAATATCAAAGTGAACTTAAATACATAAAACTAAATCTACTTTGTGTTTAACTAAATATATATAAAATCTGTCCCAGATTTTAGTACATTCAGTAGATAATATAGATAAAATAATTTTATACTACTCTGTGTAGCCTTTTAAAATACCTGATATAAAGACCTATGGGTAAATATGTGATTCAAATGACTGAATCTCAAAATAGTTAATGACTAAACAGAGTGTAACATAGTATTCAATAGTATATATAAGACAAATTTCTTTTTAAAAAAAAAAAATTTAAATCGTTTTTTACAATCCAGATTTTATCCCCCTACTGGTTCACCCTCTGACTGTTCCACGTCCCATACCTCCTCCCCCCACCCTGTTCCCATGTTGATGTCCCCTCCCCCACCCCACCCCCACCAGATCTCCCCAGGACACATTTCTTTATTAACGATTTTAAAGATTTATTTTTATTGTTCCCTCTCTCACATGCATCAGATGTGTGTACGTGTGTGTGTGTGTGTGTGTGTGTGTGTGTGTGTGTGTGTGTGTGTGTAATCTACCAATGTCTTTGAAGCTACCTGTGGAATCATCAAAAGTTTGGAGTCAGTTACTCGGGACCTGGACTGTTGTGAGATGCCTTATAGTGTCTAGACAATGAATCCCAGTTAAGTGGAAATTTTTGGTGTCCTTATAGACTCAGTTTATCATGTGATGTTTTTCTAGAAATTATCTTATGAGAGGATGTTTCCTGAAAACAGAGATGTTTTTCTGGAAGCTGCCTAGAAAAGATGCATGTGATATTTTGCTGGAGTAGACACTGGAGAAGACAGGTGATACTTTTAAAGGGTGTAAGTATAACTCAACAGGCAGTGGATGATGCTCTTATAGTAGTTTATCCTGCCACTCTTTGCTGTTCTTCATTTGGCTTCATTGACACTGGTCTTCACTGACTATGCTCTGGCATTGGTTAGTTTTGCTTTCTTCACTGATCCCTGCTGTCATGACTTCATAGAGAGAAACGCACCAAAGAACTTCTTGTGATATTCTAGCAAACTGCCTTTGCTGATTGTTCAATGGTCTTTTGTTAGTAGATCAAGCTCCTGCTGCTGATTATGTGAATTAGATTGATGGTGTCCTAACAATGAATATTGGCATGACCCCCAGAGAACTATTTCTAAACAATTCCACATCCCCTTTTGCCCTATTGTTTTTTCCTGTCCAGAACCTCTGGTGTGTGGTGGGCTAGAAGGGAGGTTAACACACTTAAGGACACTTATTAAACTAGGTTTGGATAAAACAAAGCCTTCATGCCAGCCTCTGCAAATGTATTTAATTTTAATTATGTTAATAGATTATATTATGTTCATGGTTTCCATCAGATAAGAATTCTGTGTCATAGTGATATTTTACACTAGTTATCACTAACACATGGTTAATGACAGCATGTGAAGAATCTTCTGGAAAGATCTTTTTAAGATAATCTCAGTTGTTACAGTTTTTGCTAAATTAAAATCATTTCATGGTGAGTCTATATACCATATATCACCTATTTAGCAATTACTGTCAGAACATTAGTGTTCAATAGCAATTCAAACTGCCTATATTCCAAGGACTCTGAAGGTCTGAAAGCTTATTTCTGACATATAATTTAGTCTGAGGAAAAAGTTAATACATACTAGGTAGATCTTTTTAGTGTGCCTTAAAGTTAGAATTAAATGTCCTAGACATTGCAATCATCACAGTATACATAATACATTTGTCATTTAGAAGACCAAGAAGTCCACATGGCCACCAGGTGTATAGACAGAATCAGGAACACGTATGCTTCATTTTTCCAGATATAAAGGACAATGTGTCCTATAAATTACATTCATCAAAATAGTAATGCATGAAATTAATATTTTAACGATATTATTGTGAATTTAAGTGAAGAATGAATGTAATGTAATCCACTTTCCCACATTTTTATCTTTTAAACATGTACAAAGTAAATATACTTTTCTTTTATTTGCTTTGAATAGATTTTATAAAGTAAATGTACTATAGTATAGTAGAAATTATTCTATATTTATGTGCATGAAAATTAGTTTCCTTTACTCTACCATACTTAATTTTAAAGTAACACATTTTTATTTACATCTCTGTGAAGTGAAAAATAAATATTATATATAGATCTTAGTTGAAATATTTAAAATTCAGAAAATTTGGAAATGATAATATTTTTATTTTTCAAAGGACAGCTTTCTAAAAATAAATACTTGTATTTTTGGTGGACTATCTATTTTTAATAAATATTTAATATCTTAAATATAGGATATACTGTATGAAAGAGCTGTGTATTTTCAAAATTGGTGGGAACATTTTTGGGAGTGGGAAATTTTAAGGCTATTTTTTATTCTCTAGTTTGATATCAGTCGAAGTATAAGGCATCCTGAATTTTTACTAGGCAATTACATTTTATAAGAACCCCACATTCTTATGAGTCATTTCTTTCCAGTGGTTTAACTCACTGATCCTTAAAGAGTCTTCACTTAGACTTTTGAATTCCACAGTAGAGATAAGTCCAGAAAAAAAAATTTATGTATGCATCCTTAATATTTTAAGCTGGACATTTATGTGAGATATTAAAAATTCATGTGATTTTTCTGGAAAAATATTTTAGAACATGTAGTATTCAATATTGCTATTTTACTATAAGGGATAAAACAGAAACCATGTGACAAAATTTAGAGAAAACAACGTTCTCATACCACAATGTGTATGTAAATGTAACAATCCATTCATATACTCATTCTCATTGAAAGTAGTGTACAATAATCTTTCTCCAATTCATGTAGACAACCATTAAAAACCGTATTTGTAAACAGGATTTCGAGATTTCAGATACTCTTTGTACATTCCTGAATATTGCCATTCTGATTTTGAAATGTATTTTCTGTGATCTTATAGTCACTGGAGTAATTCAGGGACATAAATATCGATTCTATTTTAATTTCTGAAGTTTATTGTAGAGAAGATTCAAACTTACATAATGACTAATTCCAAACCACTTAATCCACTAGCTGTGTTACTGCATAGCTTTAATCCTAGCACTTGAAAGGTAGAGTCACTTGAATGTCTAGATTTCCAGGCTTACCATGATTACATTGAGATCATGCTTAAAAACAACCACTACAAAATATGTTAATCTAAAATATGCAAATGTCAAAAATATTTGCCAAGTACATGCTATTTTTGTATCATACATTAAAATGACAATATTAGTCTGTACTTTGTTAATCATATATCTAATAAATCAATAATGGGCTATATTAGCTGATGAGTTACCTTATATTCTCAATGCATGCTGCTTCTTTCTGTCATGAGCAGTAAAAAATACATTTCTTCTACTCGTGTATAATTCACATCATTGAGAATGCTGATAATTTCATGGACAATGTAAAAGTGATAAACTAGATCCTCATATTTCTTACAACACTTACTGACATGATTTTTTTTAAATAAATTCTTTTTTTATAACTTCCCACAGATTTCATTTTTAACATGGTTAACCATCTAATTTAGATTGAATAGTATTAATATTAATATGAGATTGATGATTTTAATTGAATTGTGACATATGACATAAGTATACATAACATTTTTTTTTGGCCAGAACACTTCCTAAAATTGAAAAATCAGAAACAAAAATATTAGGATTTATAACTTTTCAAAACAGTTACAATTTCTATATTCATTGCCAATTAGTACTTTACAAAATTAAGTCTTTCTTGAATTTCTAACAAATAACTAGAAAATTATTTCAGAATTCTAAATATATGACAACATCATGTTTCTCAGTTTACACTTCCTAAGTTATCTTATTTATAAAAATGTAACATATTTTAGACAGTTTATTTGTGAAATTAAATATACTTAAATAGCAAATTACCTGATGTCACAAAAGGACGTGCTAGCTGAAAATGCACTATATTCAATGCAAATGCTCATAAGGGAGTGTCTCTTCTCTACCAGTTAACTTTAGGTATGTCTCATATAATTTTAGCTTCCATGTAATAAGAATAATATTTATACTTTCTCTTATGTAGTTATATTTATACCAAGATCAAGATGATTTTTTTTTTAAAGTTAGATTTAGATTTTAATGACAGGAAACATTTCAAGATTAACCATCTCTTACATTGTAAAATTTAAATCAGAGACTCTTTTATCGCTTAGTCCTTCTTCTTTTTTTTTGGATATTTACTTTATTTACATTTCAAATGTTTTCCCCTTTCCAGGTCTCCCATTTGCAAACTCCTATCGCATCCCCCATCCCCCTGCCTCTATGATGGTGCTCCCCCACCCACCCACCCTTCCCTCCCTAGCATTTCCCTATACTGGGGCACCTAACACCCGCAGGCCCAAGGGCCTCTCCTCCCACTGACTGCCAACAAGGCCTTCCTCTGTCACATATGTGGCCGAACCATGGGTCCTTACATATGTATTCATTGGTTGATGATCCAGTCTCTGGGAGTTCTGGGAGGTCTGTCCAGTTAACACTGTTGCTCCCTCCATAGGGCTGTAAACCCACTCGGCTCCTTTAGTTCCTCCTCCAAATCCTCCATCAAGGACCTCACGCTCAGTCCAATGGTTGGCTGCAAGTATCCACCTCTGTATTTGTCAGGTTCTGCCTCAGTCTCTCTGGAGACAGCTTATCATGCTTCCATCAGCAAGCACTTCCCACCATCCACAAGAACGTCCAGGTTTGGTGTCTGTATATGGGATGTATCCCCAGGTGGGGCAGTCTGGATGGCCTTTCCTTCAATCTCTGCTCCACACTTTGTCTCAGTATTTCCTCCTGTGAGAATTTTGTTCTCCTTTCTAAGAAACACTTAAACATGCACTTTTTGGTTTTCCTTCTTCTAAGGCTTCATGTTTGATCAAGATGATTTTAAGTACACAAAAGTTTTCTTGCTTCATAGGAACCCTCCATTGATTTTTATTTTGATGATAACCATAATAGTTATCTTATTTGAACTAACAAGTTTTCAAAGTACATGTTATTATAATACTTTACTTTTAAATATACCTTATTTACAAATTTCATGTAATTGATATATTAATCATTTCTAGGATTATTAAGAAGAAAATTAAGATAATTTTAACATATAATTAGGTAGTAGGCCATAGGGGCCCATGGAAAACCCTACAAATTTCGGGATTTTCCCAAGGCTATTTCTTGCTATCCACAAACTGATGGCAAGTCCTCCTATAGCTGGAGAAACTTACATAACTCTGAACAAGCAAATAAAATGGGTAAGGGCTGTAGAATATGCACCAGTTGGTCTTTTCCCTGGTCACTGTAGCAGAACAGTAGTATTTGGTTTTCCCTTATGTCACTGGTTTTTCTAGTCTCAGATTCTTGGGCATCTGAGCAGGGACAGAAATAGATTCCATCTCACAAACTTGGCTTTAAGTTGAACCATATATTGGTTTGTGACTCCCACATACTGTGTTCCACTATTACAATACATCTTGCAGGCCCAGATTAACTCTGTAGAAAAGGGTTTGTAGCTGAGTTGCTATTTACTTTTTTCTTTGGTAGCATGCAGTGTACCTTCCAGCTCCATGAATACAAACCCTCCTTCTGCTAAAGTAACATAGTGATAAAAGCATTCCTAATGACATTGTGGTGTAGTCATCTATGCCTAGTCCAGCCATTATAAGACAAACTTCCAACTGCAGGAACAAATACAGTAACCATTCAGCGTGCCAACTGTAAGAAATCTTGGAACATTCAGTCCTAAATGGGATGTCTTCATCCAGTTCATTCCCTCAGAACCCAAGGAACACTAAATATGAGGGAGGCAAAAAATTTGTAAGATCCAGAGAGGATGGGAGACAAGAAAATAAAGCTTTTTAAACAGAGCAGCACCCACAAACATATAAACTCACAGAGACTATGACATCATGCAAAGTGTCTGCATGGGTCTCTTTTATTAAACATATATTTAATTGATTATTTTAGAATTTCATATCATGTATCCCAATAACAATCATTTCCCAGTTGTTTCAAGTTCAAGCCTCAAAATTATAATTCTGCCAAAGAAGGAGGTTGAGGAAGAGGAGGAGGATGAAGAAGTGAAGGAGGAGCAGGAGGAGAACCAAGTCTAATTTTTGCTACCCACACACTCTCTGGAGCATGATCAAACTTCCAGTGTTTAACACCATAAAGAAAACTGAGATTTTGTCTACCATACCTCTGCAAGAAGCCATTAATTGTTGACAGCTACAAGTTAACATCCTCATCACAATTTTTAATAGCTATTTTTGATGGAATGTTAGGATGTTACTGTCTAGGGTGTTACCTGTGGGTGCTGGGGTGTGGATGGGAGGATAGAGTTTTTACAGAAGCCTTCTCTATATCTATATCTCACCTGAGTCTGCAGTCATGGATACTGCTGCTACAGTAGCTTCCTTGCCTTTTAGAGTTGGTGTGATCATGGATCATGGACTTCCACATGTCTCATAATGTGTTATGGCATTATCTTAACATTATATATCCTTTCTGTCTATATAATGGCTTCTAGTTTTATAATTTTATGGACTTCTTTTGTACAATATGTGTGTATCTGCATCTTGGTGTGTGTCTTACACTTTTTCTTTTTCTCTGGCTTTTCTGCTTCTGTTTTTGTATTTCCCCCATATTTTAATTTCTATGATTGATTTTATCTGTTATTCTTTATATACCGTTTTTCCTAAGGGAAACAAAAATGGGGTGGGGCAGATAGTAAGGGAAGTATGGAGGATCTCAGAGGAGTTGAGGGAAAACAAACTATTATCAGAGTATGTTGCATGAAAATTTTAAAAGAAGAAACAGGCATTTATAAGTAACATGCAGAAAATACTTTACATTTCATTAAGATGAAGTGTTCTTCAATGTCTTTTGGCTTCTATGCTAGAATATAAAAAATTAAAGATAGAAAGTTTGTCTGGACATGCAGTTGTACACCTTTAATTCCTGTATGAGGTAGATCTGTGAGTTCAAGACCAGCATGCTTCATATGAGAAATTCCAAAACAACACAGAGTTTCATAGTGAAATCCTATCTCCAAACAATATAGAAAAGTTCGATAGTGACTTTAGGAATTATCAAATTACACAAGTTTAAAACTTAAATCTAATTTATTTGGTGGTTTAATTTTGTTTTTTGGTTTTTTTTGGTTTTTTTTTGGGGGGGGAACTGTTCATGAACAATACAGGGAGCAGAGAGGCAGGAGTACATAAGAAAACCATCAAAATCCTATAACACATTCTCTCTAGGACATGTGCTCTTGGGGGTGCTGATGTTCTTTGGGAGGTAGTGGGTAGACTGCTGTCTCCATTTCAATTTCCTGTCATTTCTTAAAATTTTTATCTTTGTACAGTTAAATTTACCTTAATTACATGTGCATGTGCTAAGGTGCTATTTAATGTGCCTGTTTTTACAGACTTGCACAAGAACCTTTGTACTCATTGTTTCACATTTATAAATCCAATCAAATATGGGCAAAATATATTCAGAGGAGAAAATTGTGTTTATATTGCTCATAATGTTTATAATGCTCTTTCTTGCATTATTCCTCAAACAATATAGCAAAACAAGAAGTAACAGAGTAATTATAGATAATACAAGCAATCTAGAGATGACTTAAAGTATGAAGAAGAGATGTGTATAGGCTACAAGTAAATATGCTATTTCATATAAAGGCCATGAACAAATGTGGATCTTGGCATTAAAGAAATTTCTGGAACTCATTGTTTATGGATACCAATAAGTACTATATATATTAATTTAATTTTTAAGAAGAAAAACTGGAAGGCTACATTCTATGATAACAGTCTTAACAATTTTCAGGTGTTGAAGTATGGAGAACTCTTCCTTAATGGTGCTTTGCTTTGTTTTTCAAATATTGTCCTAATAAGTTAATAGTAATGGCAAATATGATTTATTAATTGACATAGTAACCCCCCACAAAACTGTACAAATGTTGTTTCAGGGCCAATAACATTAACATTTTAACTGATAAAAGTTTGTCTGTTTTGCGTTCAGGATTCAATAAAAAAATACACTGTTAGGTTTTACCTTTAGAATGTTCTGTTATATCTGGCCAGGCTCTTCTACTTTCTTTTATTTTTCCAACAAACTACATCTTCCTCAGAGGCAAACTGCCTTTCCATAGTGCACCTGCTGCTATTCTTCTTGGCTATCTAATTCAGCTTCACAAATACAAGAGAAGAAACTGTAACACTCAATGTAGAAACTCTTCTTTCTATTCAGAATCACTTATCAGTACAATGAAAGCAAACTCTGGTGTTTCTAACAGTTTGAGCTTTACAAGTATGTTTGTATTATATACAATTCATATTAAAATTGTGAAGGTCAGTCTTTTCATTAGTTTATCCATCAAACTGACTTTACCTCAAAAGCCATAGTATTTAAGAAGCCGTGGGATTATCTCAAACCCAATAGATTTGCCTCAATTTAGACATTTTTTTTCTTTACTCTTTAAAGCTGTTATTCTTTCCACTTGTATTTGGTTCATTTTGGGTCTCTGGGTTGCCCTGCTGTAGTATTTCTTTCCCACTCACACAGTGTCAGCCATGGGCTCCCTCTTTTCATTGGCCTCAAATTGGTACAGCCATTGGTTGGCCACTTCCACAACTTCTGCATCACCATTATCACAACAAATCTTGTAGGCTGGGCATATTGTGGGTGGAAGATTTAGTGGTCGGGTTGAGATCCCAGCACCACTGCTGAGAGCTTTACCTCATTATTGGGAGTCTTGTCTGAGAGCTGAAGATGGCCAGTACCAGCTCCATATACCCCATTACTAGGAGACTTCCCAAGTTCATTCTGATAGATTCCAGGAAGTTTCTATTGCACTATGTTTCAACATTGCCCCCCTCAATGCCCTCTGGTTCCTGATTTTTTTTTTAAATGGGTAAGTGAATGAGTGGACTTAGGGGAGATAGGAGTAGGGTGGGTAGTACAAAGAGGAATGAAGTTAGGGAAAACTGTGATCAAGATGTAATATATGTAAAATATAAAAAGCAAAATTAAGAAAAAAGCTAATGTTTTGTTCCTAAATATTCTATCTGTACAATGTATTACTATATGTAATCCAAACCAGATATAAGAATCTGTCATTTCACTGAACAAAACATGTAAAAACCATGAATATGTCCACTGAGTAATTATAAAGCAAATATGGTTAGAGAGTAAACAGATTATATATATATATATTTTGAATATTTTGCATGTAGAAATAAATTTTAAAATAAAATAAAAATTTAATAATGAAAAATATACTAACATGCTATGAAATTACCAAACAACATACAAAATGAAAATACAAAGAATAAATGAAACAAAGTGTCAGTTCTTTGAGAAAATAACAAAAAGATAGACAAATTCTTAGACAAACTAAATAAAGGCAGAGAAAGAATATCCAAAATAACAAAATCAAAATGTAAACGGAGGCTATAATAACCAGCACTGAGGAAATCCAAAACATCATTGGGTCTTACTTCAAAAAATTGTACTCCACAAAATTAGCAAATAAAAGAAATGGACAATTTTAGATATCATTTAGCAGACTTAATTCAAGATTAGATAAACAATTTAAATAGATCTAAAACCCCCAAGGAAATATAAGCAGACATTAAAATTCTCTCAATCAAAAAATAAAAGCACAAGGCCATATGGTTTTAGCACAGAATTCTACCAGACTTGAAAAAAGAGATACTACTAATACTTCTCAAATTATTTCACAAAATTGAAACAGAAGAAACATTATCAAACTCATCTTATGAGACCAGGCACTCACTTTGAAAAACTTACAAACCAAATCCAAGAACACATAGGAAATATCATACACCATTAAGAACACTTCATCCCACTGATGCAGGAACAGTTCAACATACGAAAATCTGTCAGTGTAGTCCACCATATAAACAAACTTAAAGAAAAAAAATGCATGATTATCTCATTAGATGCTGAAAAGCTTTTGACAAAATCCAACACTTCATGATAAACGTATTAGAGAGATCAGGGATAGGAAGTGCATACCTCAACACAATAAAAGGAATACACAGCAAGCCAATAGTGAAAATTAAATGAAATGTAGGAGAAACTCAAAGCAATTCCATTATGTTCAAAGTCAACGAGCTGCCCTAGAACATTCTACTGGAACTTTTCACCCAAGTCCCCATCCGACAGCTGCTGTACAACTATGCATCAGCTGGTCTGCATCCTCTGGCAAGACCTCATTGATAGGGTGACACTATGGAAGCACACGAGCCTTTGAGAGGGCTTCATCACCAAGGACTGGAGCAAGCCCATTGAAGACTGGAAGATCTTCTATATCCTATGCAACCTGCAGAAGAACCTCCTTCGGAACAGAACTTGTGCGGAAGAGAGCTTGATATTGTAGATAGACTCCAACATGGATGGGGTGGGGGATGAGTGGAAGGTAGAGAAGCTCACTGGGGACCATAGCACAAGCTTTTCTGACACCAAAGTCAAAAGGTATTTTGTCACTTCTTATAGGATGTGTCTCAAGTCCTAGATGATGGACCTCAAAGCTGAGGGTTACTGAGAGGATCTACTGGACACCTTTCAGCCTGACATTGTGGTTAAGAACTCGTTTGACTACAGAACCAACAGTGGCTGCACTCATCACTTCTAGGTACACCTGACCTCTGCTGGCTATATGTTCTTAACTTCTGTTGAGCCTCCACCTGTGACCATTAGTGATGCTTGTCTCTATAATTCCTGTTCTCTTTCCTTGGTTTTCCTTCTGCAGGATTGCCTCAGTTTGTGTTTTCTTTATTGCTCTATTTCCTCTTTCAGGACTTGAAAAATGTTATTTATTTTTTTCACTAGTTTGATTGTATGTTGATATATTTATTTAAATTTACTTGTTTCCTCTTTAGGGTCCTCCACCTATTTTATTGTTGCTTCCTATATTTTTAAAGCTATTTATTCATTTCCTCTGTAAAGGCCTCTATCATCTTGATACTATTAGATGTGAGGTAATTTTCTTTTGATTCAGGTGTGTTGGAATATGAGAGGTTGCTGTTGTAAGGTAGTTGGGTTGTGTCTATGCCATTTTGCCCTGGATTTTATTGATTGTGTTCTTATGCTAGTTTTTAGTCATCTCATGCCTTATAGAGGCAGGGCCCTAGGGTTGCAGGCAAAGGTCCTTGATATCAATAGGTTTCTGGGATTGCAGGTATAACTGGTTATCCCTGGTGAAATTTTGACACAGATTTTGGAGAAATCCAGAAGTAATTACCCCGGAAGCTAGCTCCCTGGAAACTGGATCTCATACTCTCAGTAAATACTGTATAAACTGTCTAGGAGGAAAAAAATCAGTAATCATAATGAATTATACAGCTTGCAAACTACAACAAGGACTAAAATAGAAAATTTTTCCCAACAAAAAAAAATAGCTTTGGGTGAATGAAACCACTTTCTATTTGTACATTAGGGCCATTCAATATAAGGGAACTTATGCCTAGTACTACAAACTGCACCAAGACCATTTGATGCAGAGATTATCGACCTGAAAAAAAAAAAAAAGTAGTAGTGCAATTTTCTTGCTCCAGCATAATTTGTAAATGTTTTCAAAATTCGTACTACATCCCCACAGATCTGGGTAGCTATCACTGCTCATTAAAGAACTTTCATTCTTTATAGCAAATGAACATTACTACAGAATTTCCAACTGCTACAATCTTATGGGAAAACATGTACAATTGGCATTTGTCTCTATTACTTCAGGATCAATATTTACATTAATATAAAATCAATAGTTACATTAATATAAAAATCAACTGAAATTGTTAATCATGGTTACTTAATACCATTGCATTTTCAAGTTTACTTGAAGTATTCAATTAAAAAAAATTTTGCTCATGCTATTACATTGTACTTGTGTAACCATAGGAATTGTCAAGAACTATTTGGAATTATGTTCAACAGTGATGTTAGAGCACATATTTCCTCTGAATTGTTAATTTAAATGAAATATATCCAGGATAATATGGTTTTCTCACTTGTATTTGAAAATATTAGGTCCTTGTGAATTTATGTGCCATACTTTGAAATACTGAGAAAGGTTGTGTGAAGAGTCAGTATAATGAGCCATTGGGAAAGACACATTCTAAAAATAAATTTCTAGGGAGTGAATCGATAATTATTCACAGATGCTACCCCACTAACCTGTTTTAAACATGCATTATTATTGAACAATTTTATAATTAACTCCTTTTTTCTTTCCTTTTACCCCTTCCCCTTCTTTCTTTCTTTCTTTCTTTCTTTCTTTCTTTCTTTCTTTCTTTCTTTTTTCTTTCTATCATACAGAGAAATAGTTTGGAGAATGTCATTTTGTACAAACCTATCTGAAAAATTTATCTGTCAATTTCCTCAAATGACCTATATGGATTCTACAATGTTCTTGAACAAGCAGTTGTAAACATTACTCTCTAAAGAAAAAGATATATTTTTATCAACTTAGCATAAAATATTTTAGCTTTATTTAATGGGAAACTTGATATTTTAAAAGATGTAGCACTATTTTTCCTAAAGGGTGGGGGACTCTAAAGCTAATTTATTTTATGTAAAAGACTTTATAGAGTGTATAAATCAAACAATTACATAGTTCATGCTCAAGGATACATTACTTCTTTAACAGCAGGAAAAAAACTTTTAAACTCTTACACCTTACACAATTAATTTTGTTGGTTTCATTTCAGAATGTAAAATAATGTCAAAAGGAAATCACACCATTAAGCTATAATACTTTATCCTTAAGATTTCTTCAACAAAGTAGGGAGATTCCCTTTAGCTTTACAGTGCATATTACTCATTGCCTGCTTACTCTCTAAATACACTCCTGCTGTGTATTAACAGAAGTTATGAAAATAGCCTACAAATTTGGCCATGACTAAGTGTCCCTGTGCAAAACTCAAATCAAAAGCATCCACTACAGCATAGACATCTTACTTTTGGACACAAAAGTATAATTCAGGTAGTTATAATTGTTAGGAAAAAAAATAAGTAAACAACTGTCATGGGAGTAAGTATGTTTTGAAATTTTTATAATTATTTGAGACATAAAGAAACCAAACAACACAAGGAAAATGTGTATTCACACACAAAATAATTACATCTTCTTTATGCAAATAATCTTGAGTGTGATTGCAAAGAAGTTAACATTTATTGAGGATATAATGTGCATCAGTCTGCATGCTTAAGAGTCATCAAGAAACTAAGAATTTTTCTTGTAAAACTCCAAACAACTGATTCAGCAATACACTTCATTAGTCTGAATGTCCTTTAAGCAGAACTGTGTGCTTATATTGCTGAGTATGTTTTGCTATTATATTTTTCTATAATAACACATATTTTTTATTAATGCAAACATACCAATGAGTAATATGAGGACTTGTATATGTATTAAACTACCTCAAGAGGCTTATCGCTCTTACAAGCCTTCATCATATCAGAATAAATTGTATAAATTTTATAACCATAAATCATCTTCTGTTAATAAAGTGTTTAAATTATTTAGCAAATTGAGTAAAAAGTAAGCCAAGGAATGACAAACTGATCAACTTCTTAAATTATTGAAAATAAAGTTCCTTCTACAAAGTACATATTTTATTGTACTCAATTTAAGCATTAATAATACATAGTACTAAGGAAACCACATGTAATTTTTTTTCTTGTAAATAAGGACTCTGATTCAATAAATGAGATCTGTGGTTTCATGCTGTGAGCTCTTTTATTTGGTTATTTTGTTGCTGTTTGATTGTTTCTTCTCCTTATTTAAATATTTAATGAAAGGTTTTATCCATTATTTTCCTGAGGCTTTGAGGCAAAGGGCATAATTTAAAATATTGAATAAGTAAACAAATGTCATAATACTGGAAACCTTGGGATATGCAAAATATATTAAAAGCCCAGTTTTCATAATACAATAACAAATTCTACTTTTCTCTTGAGAAGACAAAGTATAAAAAATAGTATTCAGTAAATCTAAAATATTTTACAATATAGCTAGGCAATGGTGCCTTTTATAAATGTGTCCATTGCAGTGTCACATTTATACTTACGCTCAGAAATAATTAAAGTAATGAAAATAAGTCCTATTAAGCATTCCCTCAAAAATTATCAAAACTGTGTTTAATATTTTCTAATACCATACTTTGTAAGCACACTAGAAGAAGAGGATCATTTGACAGTGCTTAGGACAGTGAAATATGTGGGTAACTAATAAACACAGTGTTTACTTATTTCAGAAATATACATGCATGAAGTTGTGCGGTGTGCCTCATGTTTGTGTCAGTAAGTATTCTTTTACTTATGATCGTAAAGATCAGGTATTGATATCAAGTGACTTTCCTAGTGACTCTTCTCACTGTTTTCTGAGACTGGTTCTCATGTTGACTTAACACTTGAGAGGCTAAAATAGTTGTCCAATGAACTGTGTAGGCTCTTCTATCTCATCTGTACCCTGGGTTTTCAATTGGCATTGGAGATATAAAATAGGTTAACTAACTGAGAAGAGGGTTGAAAATAAATACAAAGAAAGGGATATGATGGAAATATAACTGTAAAAGGCATCTGAAAAATTGATCCAACTCAATTCTTCATAGAAAGAGCAATTCTTAAATTCATTTGGAATAGCAAAAATCCCAGGATAGCAAAAACTATTCTCATCAATAAAAGAACTTCTGAGTGAATCAGCATCTCTGACCTCAAGCTTTACTACAGACCAGTAGTGATAAAAAAAAAAAAAAAAAAAAAAAAAAACCTGGATGGTATTGGTACAGTGACAGGCAGGTAGATCAATGGAATAGAATTGAAGACTCACAAATGAAATCACATGCTTATGGTCATTTGATCTTTGACAAAAATCTAAAACCATTCAATGGATAAAAGACAGCATCTTCAACAAATGGTGCTGATTCAACTGGCGGTCTACATGTAGACGATAGCAAATTGATCCATTCCTATCTCCCTAAACAAAGCTCAAGTCCAAGGGGATCAAGGTTCTCCACATAAAACCAGATACACTGAATCTAATAGAAGAGAAAGTGAGGAAAAGTCTCAAACACATGGTCACAGGGGAAAAGTTCCATAACAGAACAACAATGACTTATGCTCTAAGATCAAGAATTCACAAATGGGACCTCATGAAGTTGCAAAGGTTCTGTAAGGCAAAGGACACAGTCAATAGGACAAAATGGCAACCAACAGATTGGGAAAGGATCTTTACCAATCCTACATCTGATAGAGGGCTAACATACAATATATACAAAGAACTCAAGAAGTTAGACTCCAGCAAATCAAATAACCCTATCAAAAAATGGGGAACAGAACTAAAAAGAAAATTCTCAACTGAAGAAATTGGAAGGGCTGAGAAGCACCTAAAGAAATGTTCAACATCCTTAGTCATCAGGGAACTGCAAATCAAAACAATCGAGATTCCACCTTACACCAGTCAGAATGGCTTAGACCAAAAATTCAGGTGACAGCAGATACTGGCCAGGATGTGGAAAAATAAGAACAGTGTTCCATTGCTGGTGGGATTGCAAGCTGGTACAACCACTCTGGAAATCAGTTTGGCAGACCCTTGGCAAAATGGACATAATACTACCTTAGGACCAAGCTATGTCACTCCTGGTCATATACCCAGAAGAAGATTCAGCAAGTAATAAGGACACTTGCTTCACTATGTTCATAACAGCCATATTTTTAATAGCCAGAAGCTGGAAACAACCCAGATGTCCCACAACAGTGGAATGGATACAGAAAATGTGGTACATTTACACAATAGAATACTACTCAGCTATTAAAAACAACAATTTAGTGAGATACTCTGTCAAATGGTTGAAACTTGAAAATATCATCCTGAGTGAGGTACATTAGTCCAAAGAATGAACACTGTATATACTCACTAATAAGTAGATATTTGCCCAAAAGTTCAGAATACCCAAGATTTAATTTATAGCAATCATTGGAAGGATCGTGGGGTCTCAGGTGGAGGAGTTAGAGAAGGGACTGAAGGAGCTGAGGGAGTTTGCAGCCCCATGAAGGGAGCAACAGTGTCAACTTGCCTAACCCCAGGTGCTACCGGAGACTGGACCACCAACCTAAGAAATATACATGGAGGGACCCATGGTTCTGGCCACGTATGTGGCAGAGGAGGGCCATGTTGGCCATCAGTAGGACTGAGTGTGGTAGATGCCCCAGTATAGGTGAATGCCAGGGAGGAAGATGGAAATGGGTGGGTGGATGGGGGAATACCCTCACATAGTCAGGGGGAAGGGGAGATGGGATAGGCATTTTCCAAAGGGGAAAGACCTGGAAGGGGGAAAACATTTGAAATGTAAATAAAGTTTCAAAAATAACAAAAAGAGTCATACTATTATTTATCCCCAAAATATAATACGTGCATGTCTGTATAAAATTATACATTCATCTTTAGCTGATTTTTTTTTAACCTGGGCTTATAATTTTCCCTATAAAAGCCAAAGAATATTTAACCTAAACCTTATTACCATAAATGAAAAACTCTATTTTGAATTGTCGATCACATCTTTCCAGGAAATGCTCAAAGCATTACAGACTACTGACATTTTCTCTGGTTTCTCACTAGAAGTTCAATTTAAGGTGCTATTGCTAAAGATAGTATGCACATTAGACACTGGGTAGAGAGGACATGGAGCTGTCATTGAGCTGAATGTTTCTTTCCTGAGGACTAACAGTTCTTGTATCAGAAAACAACCAAAGGTACTATCCACATATGAAGTCTGTGAACCACAAGAATGACCAGCATGACACAATAACCTGAAGAGTACAACAGTTGATAACCAATGAGTTTCAAATTGTGCTGAACAAAACAGAAACTATGTTTTGTATGGGAAATGGGACTACTCAGTATGAGTGAAGTCATGAATCTTGGAAGAAACCAACCACTTCTATGTTACAAAACTAGCATAATATCTAACCACATTCTGAATAGTTGTCTTTTTACCTGTTTATGGATATAATAACTGTATTCTAGATCCTTTGTCAAATAATCTTCTCTTTGCAACACAAGACCATTACAGAAATTAGAACCAATCAAAATGCAGACATGTTGAGCTCAGTCCCAATATTTACAACTATAAAACATGTGTGCTTAGCATCCATTTTTACATGACACTCTACCTTTAATATATGAAAAAAAAATTCTATTCACCTGAAAATTACAGACCAATACATGGATATTACAAAAGTCCAACTTAGTGAAGCAATATACTTGTTGGGAGGTTATTGACAGAAAATGAAAATTTCAGCATAAATTCAGAGTGT
The DNA here is from genome assembly GCA_019843965.1 of Rhynchomys soricoides. Classification (NCBI taxonomy): domain Eukaryota; kingdom Metazoa; phylum Chordata; class Mammalia; order Rodentia; family Muridae; genus Rhynchomys; species Rhynchomys soricoides. The sequence goes on from JADRCH010000243.1 coordinate 8,118,068, forward strand.
GCTATCAAGCACCAACCCTTATGTAGCAGGGGTTATTGGTGGATAGTTCCTGTGAAAGGAAAATATTTTTATTTTTCATGTCTATTTTAGGGTGGATATCCCATGCAGCAGTGGATGGCCCTATATACCTGAATATATGATCAGCACTAATTAGCCTTACTGGATTGTTAAAAACAAAAGTTATAAACTTGAATGTAGGTTATGGGTAAATTGGGTGCAGATGTAGAATGGAAATCTGATAGATATGATAATATTTAATTGTAAACCTATGTAAAAATTTTAAGAATATTTCAAATTAACATTAAAAAAGAAGACACAAATGTATAAGGGAGATTTGTTAAGGTCAATTTGGTAGACTTAAAAAGGAAAAATTGAATGGGATTTGGATCATATTTCAATGTATGCATATGTCATTTTAAAGGATCACAATAAATAATATTAAAATATAATCAAAACATCACATACCACTGCTATGTAGGATATAATTAATACAGTATTGCTCATAGTTTAAGTGTTTCTAATTATTTATCATAAATATTTAATGCTATCATACAAACATTACAAAACCTCAAAGATTTGGTATATATTCACATGCTATTTGATTTTAATTTTTTTGTTTATTGTTTCATTGTTTGAAAATGCTAAAAATTATTCTTCTGAAACCTTTACTTGGGGGTGGTATGGGCAATTTTCTAAATCCAACAATAAAAATCTTATGTATAAAAATGAAATTTGCATGTAATTTATACGTAATTGAACTTAGATGAGAACATTTCTCTAGATGTCATTGAATGGCTAAAGCCATAGAAGTGATTAAAATTTTTCCAACAATTAGAGTATGTTTTTTTCTAGTACAACAATATATATTCCAAGTTTCTCACAGCATTGTGGTTAATTGGTATGAGTGTGTGTGTGTGTGTGTGTGTGTGTGTGTGTGTGTGTGTAATAGATTGAATGGGGATGAAAGGGAGAGGAAGAGGTAGAGTGAAAGATAAAGAAAGAGGAAAAGGGAGAGGTAGAGGGAGGGGAGGGAGAAGTGAGGGGGAGGGCAGGAGAGGGAGGGGCAGGGGCAGGGGGATGGGAAGCGGGAGGGGCAGGTGGAGGGGTAGAGGTATATGTTGACCTGAGCTTGCTGATGCCTGATGCCTTACTCTACTGCTTTCTTCTTCACTGCCCTGAAAAAGGTTTTCACAGTCAACTGGACAATTAGAGTCTGGTTAAAGTGACTGACCACGTAATTTGTCTGATCTTCTTGTCTCGATCTACCATTAGCAATACTTAGGCATTCATGTGATTGCTGAGGAGGATTAGACTCAGATAATCCTTACAGATCCTGCTCCCTTGAGGAAAGACATTCTTCAACTCCATTACTGACTTTTTTCAACATGAAAATCAGTAACTAAATTATTATTTATGACTGTTTTTGTGATAATGTTTTCACTGAGTTATATTTACTTTTTTCTAATTTTTATTAGGTTCTTAGAATATTTGAATAAATACTAATCATACTCCCCTACTAGATACACAGATCACCATTCAACTACCAAGTATATTTTTTGCTGCCCAACTGCTTTTGCATATGTGCTTTTCTCCTGGAGGATCATGCCCTTAGCAGAACCAGTATGTTTAAAGAAAATATCTTCCTCTATCCCAGCCATTATAAATTGCCAATAGCATCTTAGATGTGGGTGGAAATATTAGGTTAGTATAGTAAAAACAAATATATTTTGCCATTCACTTTTATTTTTATCACATCTTAGCATGTGTTTTCCAAACAAGATGTAAATAAAACTTCGGTAAGTGATATATATTATAATACACTAAGGACTTAGAGGTTTAAAAGAAAAATCCTCCCATTAAAAATTGTAAAAAGCTCCTATTCTTCATTGCCAAATTAATATTTATTAAGATAATACTTTCAGTTTTAGTCTCATATGGAGTATAAATAAAAGTTTTAGGAAAATTTGTCAACATTGTTAATATGTTCCTGTGTTAAATTTAACTTAGTTTGATTTTATCATGTACTATTCCTCAGAAGATAGTATTTTTCCATGAATTTCAATTTTCTGCCACTTTAGATTTAGTAATGTATATAAATTCAACATCAGGATCATATTAAACCTCAATCACATCATGCCATATGTTATACGTGACAACTGGTTATTTTGTTAAATGTTTTATATAAATATTTATAGTCAAGCTTTAGTGACACAGCTATGAATGGCAGCCCAAGGACTAGCTATTTTCATTAAAGATTAATTACTTTTTTTTCTTGATACTTTATTTACATTTCAAATGTTTTCCCCTTTCCAGATCTCCCTTTTGGAACCTCCCTATTCCCGCCCCCCTCCCCTGCCTCTATGGGGCTAGTCCCCACCCACCCACCCACGCTTCTCTTCCCTCCTTGGCATTTTCCTATATTGGGGCATCTAACACCCTCTGGCCCAAGGGCCTCTCCTCTTCCTGATGGCTAACGAGACCCTCCTCTGCCACATATGTGGCCAGCAGCATGGGTCCCTCCATGTGTATTCTTTGGTTGGTGATCCAGTCTCTGGAAGGATCAAGGGGTCAGGCCAATTGCCACTATTACTCCCTCTCTGGGACTGCAAACTCCCTCATATTCTTCAGTTCCTTCTCCAACTCCTCCATCTGGGAGCTCATACTCAGGCCTACAGTTTCTGTGAAATGACTCTTGGCTATTCTGAACTTTTGGGCTAATAACCACTTATCAGAGAGTACATATTGTGTTCATTCTTTTGTGACTATGTTACCTCGCTCAGGATGAAATTTTCAAGTTCCATCCATTTGCCTAAGAATTTCATGAAGTCATTGTTTTTAATAGCTGGGTAGTATTCCATTGTGTAAATGTACCACATTTTCTGTATCCATTCCTCTGTTGAGGGATATATGGGTTGTTTCCAGCTTCTGGCTATTATAAATATGGCTGTTATGAGCACAGTGGAGCATGTGTCTTTATTACATGTTGGAGCATCTTCTGGATATATGCCCAGAAGTGAAATAGCTGGATCCTCAGGTAGTATTAGGTTCATTTTTCTGAGGGTCCGCCAAACTGATTTCCAGACAGGTTGTATCAGCTTGCATTCCCAATGGAGGAGTGTTCCTCTTTCTCCACATTCTCACCAACATCTGCTGTCACCTGAGTTTTTGATCTTAGCCATTCTGACTAGTGTGAGGTGAAATCTCAGGGTTGTTTTGATTTGCATTTCCCTGACGACTAAGGAAGGATGTTGAAATTTTCTTTAAGTGTTTCTTGGCCATTCGAGTTTCTTCAGCTGAGAATTCTCTGTTTAGCTCTGTTCCCCATTTTTGATAGGGTTATTTGGATCTCTGGAGTCTAGCTTCTTGAGTTCGTTGTATGTATTGGATATTAGCCCTCTATTGGATGTAGGATTGGTAAAGATCTTTTCCCAATCTGTTGGTTGCCGTTTTGTCCTATTTACATTGTCCTTTGTTTTACTTTGAAATTTCATGATATCCCATTTGTCGATTCTTGATCTTAGAGTACAAGCTATTGATGTTCTGTTCAGGAACTTTTCCCCTATGCCCATGTGTTCGAGACTTTTCCCCACTTTCTCTTCTATTACATTCAGTGTATCTGGTTTTATGTGGAGATCCTTGATCTACTTTGACTTGAGCTTTGTACAGGGACATAGGAATGGATCAATTCGCATTCTTCTACATGTGGACCACCAGTTGAACCAGCACCATTAA